>JAMAFX010000103.1:0-79848 GCA_023625875.1 Trichocomaceae sp. PYS4502
CAGAAACTTGACAATATTCCAGATGAGGTTGCCGACGAGGTTTGCCACATGCCATCACCGAAGCCCTAAAACCAGTATGAGCTGATACTAGGGAATCATGGAAGGGCAGCCAGGTGAAGGTAGAGATTAGCATTTGGACATGAAGTTGGGGAGGGAAAATGATATGATGCTAGGTCACATGACTAAAAATATTGCTTACATAAGCCGGTCTAGATTCCGAGGACACGTGACTAAGATTCTATACATAAATTTGAGATGAATAGTTACATCTTACTTCTCTCTCCCGCGGCACCCTCGCCCCTTGGAACCTTTTTATCCAGGCCAAGGGACTCCAGATCTTTCTTCTTATAATAATGTGGCGCGACATCTACGAGCCACTCGACCTGCAAAGGAAAAATAGTGCGCATCCATTCTTTGCTCGTAAGCACCAGCTCGTGATAAATAACCCACTTCGGATTGACCTCAAACAGCGTGCTCGAAGGGTGCAAGTAGACCGTCTGCCCGTTCTTCACCGTCCGGTAGCTATCGCCGCCGCGCTGTAGACGCGCTGCATTCGGGAAAAATCCTGCTGTGATCGCTTTCATGATTGGGATGATGTTGTTGGCCCCTGCCGATGAGACCGTGACTTCGACACGATCGCACAGCTTTGCAAGCTGGTCGCGGACATCGCGCGCCCGAGTCAGACTGCGTTGTTGCAGGAAATTCTCGCGGGCCCAGACGTAGCTAAAGTCCGAGTCGACCCATTGATTCCAGATGTTGAGCAGCGTTAGATGGTCGCCGCCTTCTTTGATAGTGAATCGAGCTCGGGCGCTGTCCGCGTGGATCTTTTTATCCTTGGGCCGGTAGAAAAGGGCGCTCGCTTCCCCAAGCATCGAGACTATCGAGAGCACCTCTTCCACGCACCCGTATTTATCAGCAGCCAAGATGGACTTGGCCAGCATCGGGTCTGTGGGAAATTCTGCCATTTGTCTTCCAATCTTGGTAAGCTCACCACGGTCATTGAGTGCACCTAATGCGTAGAGCTGTTCTAAAGCGCGTATGATGGTCTCAGCAGGGGGAGGGTCCATGAAGTCGAAATCAAGAAGCTGGTCTATCCCTAGAGATTTGAGCATGAGTATGACGCCGCTAAGATTTGAACGCTGTATTTCCGGCGTGGTATTCTCCTCCAGCTCATTGTGATAAGCCCATTTGGTATATAATCGGAAACATTTCCCCGGGCCAACACGTCCCGCTCGCCCTGCTCGCTGACCGGCAGATGCTCGCGAGCATGGCGTAACAACCAGGCTTTCCATGCCAGTGCGTGGATTGAACACATTTTCCTTGACAAACCCTGGGTCAATGACATATACTATACCGTCAATAGTCAGGGAAGTCTCGGCAATATTCGTTGCAAGGACGACCTTTCTAGCCCCGGGAGGCGTAGGCTCGAAGATTTTCGTTTGTAACTCAGATGGCAGATTTGCATAAATTGGAGCAATAATCATTTCAGGTACCTTTCCGCCCAGCTTGCGGGCCGTTTCTTGAAGACTTTGCTCTGCCGCTTCGATTTCTTCCTGACCCGTCAGGAACACCAGAATATCACCAGGCCCTTGTGTGATATGGATCTGGAAAACCGTAGTTATAGCAGCGGCAAGAAAGTTAGCTTCCGGCTGGGAGGTATAGTGAATATCGACCGGGTATCGCCGGCCGGGGATATTGAAAATAGGTGCATCGTCGAAATACTTTTGGAACTTTTGGGCATCCATGGTCGCGGAAGAAATGAGGAGCTTCAAGTCTGGCCGTGCTTTGGCAATATCTTTCAGCAACCCACAGCCTATATCGGTGGCAATTGTACGCTCGTGAGCCTCGTCGATCATAAGCGCGGAATAGGCACCCAAGTCGGGTTCTGTAAGGAGCTCTCGCAGGAGCATACCGTCCGTCATATACTTTAAAACAGTTTTATCGCTGGTGTTGTCTTCGAACCGAATAGCATAGCCAACTTCATTGCCCAACTTCACTCCCATCTCCTCCGCAACTCGAGCAGCAACACTCATGGCAGCCACTCGTCGGGGTTGCGTGCATCCGATTTTCATCCCATTTTTCGTATAGCCCGCCTCGTGCAGATATTGAGGGATCTGGGTCGTCTTACCAGAACCGGTCTCTCCGACAATGATAATAACCTGATGATCATGCACAGCCTGAATGAGTTCGTCTCGAAATTGATAAATAGGAAGGCTTTTCCGCGTTTCTTCAATTGACGCCGCTTTCTTTTCGGCCGCATCCAGCTGCTGCTGTAGCATCCGTTGCTCCTTGGTCAACGGTTTTCGATCGCCCTCAAGCTTAGAATCCATAATAAAATTGATCTTTTGAGCATCGTCAAATACGTATTCGTAGTCTCCCTCGTCCACAAACTCGGCTCGCGAGATCTGGGCTTTTGCTTTTGCTGTTTGCTCGCGTTCCCATTCCTCCTGTTCCGTAACAAAGCGTTCCTGACCTTGCTCATCGCGATCGACATATCGCTTGTATAAAGCTTCCTCTTTCTTCTTCCGATCAATCTTGCCTTTCTCTGTGATATAGTCCTCAGGCATCATATAGCCATCGCGGTGATCGTCAATACGGAGTCGTTCCTCCGCAATACGAAGGACTTCGCGGTTCCTCGCGAATTCTTCCTTCTCTCGGCGAGTTAGGGTTGGGTTTTCACGCAATTCCATATTCTCCTCTGCGACCTGTCTCCGGAGAAGTGCAATCCGTTCTATCTCTCGTTTCTTCAAATATTCCTGTCTAGATCGTAACCGAAGATCAGGCATAGCCGCACTTCTGGCCTCAGCGTCGTCGGCCAAAGCACGACGAGTTGAATCACCTGCCCGTCGAGTGCGGTCTTCAACAACCTTTTTCTTCGATTTAGCATTTTCTTTCTCGGCCAGCCGTTTCGCAAATTCGTCACGCTCCTTCAAGTCGCGGAGACGATCACGTTCCGCCCTGGCATCTTCATCCATATCAGATGCCGAACCGTCTAAATGCGTGTCATTTGCGGCTTCCCCCTCCTCCTCATTGAGTATCTCCTCCTCTGGTATCTCTTCATCGCCCCAGCGATCTTCAAAATCATCATCACCATCTCCTCTTTTGCGTAGCTTTCGCGAACGGCGAGAACGTTCATCGGCATCTCGGCTTCGATCTCTCTTTCTACTACCGTTGCTGCTCGCATCTTTCTCGCGCCGCCGATTGCGCTGTAGTTGCTGTTCGGCCTCTTCGTCCTCGTTCTCCCAGCGACTTCGCGCGCTACTACCATCTCTCCTCTCTTTGTTCCGCCTGTGTTTATCTGGTTGTTCCCGGGCTGTACTCGCATGTGATAAAGCTGCATGATAATCATCATCCCCCATTTCTACTAATTGGTATTTTTTCCTCGACGATGGCTCGGCCGCGCCATTATAACGTTGTGGTGGTTGTTTTTTCCCAGCAGCAGGAGCAGCACCGGCGCTCACTCGCGCGTAAAGATCGGCGCAAAATTTATCAATACCATGCTCATCGCCTCCTAAGAAGGGCATGAGCTTATCTCGTAGTACACCCGCCGATTTCGCATCGCTCGCAGTAGCGATGACGAAGTCGACGATTGTCGGGTCTGACGCGCCTGTGAAATGAAGCAGGGAATCGGAGACGAAGGTTCGAGTATCCATTTTATCCTTTTCCTTGCGATCTTGTCTTTTGTTCCGAGCAGAGTTTCGTTCGGACCGAGTGAGACTCTTGTTCTCCTGTTAAAAAAGCAAGGCCGCTAGCTAGTTAGCCCGTGCGCTAGCTTTTAATCTGCAAGGTTAGACATGTGACGTCCTAGGGCAGGCGGCACTATTCAGTGGAGGCAATAAGTAAACAACAAGAATTAGAATTAGAATGAATCAATAAGTGTGTAGAAATATAGTCGTTGGCTTGAACGTATGTCCAAGGGAAAAACGTGAACTTTCCGCCGCCGGGAGGAAGCCCATGCCAAGACTTCCCCGAGATCTCCGCTTCCGCGATGGTGGCAAATTAGCCCTAACTTACTAAGCCTCCATTCCTCTCGATTAACTACGAGGGAGCGTTTAGATACTTACATGCTAGAATGCTAACTATATCGCCGTTGGATTAGGAATTAGCCTGTCATTTATTCACGCGTTAGGACAATCTGTTCATCATACTGGCACATTGACCATGAGAATCGTAGCAGTTAAATAACGCCAATATGGAATTGTATACGGCAAGGACATACTGTACATGGGTGCAAACAAAGGAATGAGAACAAGATGGTCATAAGTTAAGATCGATCAGACAGGAGTATCTATCATTTTCGTCATTAGTTTCGTCCTTCCAAGGGAACCAACCCAAGCGCTTTATAAAACCAGGGCTATCCAATGCAAAAGAGCTGTCACATAGTTACACATACATAGGCACAACAAGACAAAGGGAATAAATGAGTTACCCGCTGATAATCATTATCATGCGGATAGGGATATCGAGGGAACAAGATGAGGTTAATACCTGGAAATAAAAAGAAAAGTAACCACAAAACGCTCGAGAGATGGAACAAAGACTGGGAAACTTTTCAAAGAAATATAGCCTCAAAAGAACTAGCGCCATCTCTGCAAACCACGTCAATCTGTGGTAAATAAAACTGATGCACCACTCAATGCGCCAGTTTAAATAGTCTTCGCTAGTTAGTAGCAAAGTTGTTGATCGTAATTCAAAACCGTCCCTAAACATATGACTCCGCAAAAAAACGCCGCGTTCGTGGTATCGTTATATGATTCTCACGGCCACCTTAAAGAACTTTCAAACATCAATCATCTCAGCATCCTCTTGAAGGATTTCGTCAGCCGGGCCCCAGTTTCCTTCAAAAACGGTAGCCCCAGCCCGGCGACGTGCCATAGCCCATTGAATGCCATGTGATTGCAGGAGATGGTTGGCGGTAGGCCGATGAGCAGGATCTGGAGAAATCATCCAGCGAACAAGTTTATCTAAAGAATCTTCGTGGTCCGCATCTACCATGAAATTGGGAGGCTCGACCAGCTCCCCGCTTCGCGTAAGGTGATGTGGTTTAGGTAAACGCGAGCCTGAAAAATCAACACCCGAATCTTCAAACGCGGGATCAGAACGGCAAAGTTCCTCAAAAGAGGAACTCTCAGACAGGGGGTTCCCCGAGGCATCACGCAGTATGCTTGTTTCAGAGCTCCAAGTCAGACTGGGAACGTCGCTGATATCGCCGTTGCGAAGTTTCTGCCACGACAATCCGTTGTCGGGAAGCTCGACATTTCCAGCAATCTCGAATATTATGAGGCCAAGTGCAAAGATGTCGGCAGGTTTATCGTACATGCCCATCAAGACTTCTGGACCCATGTACTCCCGATCGCCCTCGCCTTCAATGTGCTTTTCAGCAGGCCAAGTTGTAGCCATACCAAAATCACCAATCTTGAGTACTCCTTCAAAGGTAATTAGTATGTTCGCTGGTTTGAGATCGAGGTGAATGAAGCCCGAGTCATGAATGTGTTTTAAGCCCTGCAAACTAGGATCAGTAACATGTTATAACAACGGAGAATATTACATACCTGTGATAACTCTAGAAGGATCTTCCAAATTCTAAAGTCATCAAGCCTGGCTTTGAGCCCGACTTGGGCAAGGAACACGTCTAGACTTCCTTCCTCGCAATATTCGGTCTGAATATAGAGGTGGCCCCTATCTTCCCAATGGTCAACGAAAGAGATGACGTGATCGGAATGAGCGAGT
Organism: Trichocomaceae sp. PYS4502; assembly: GCA_023625875.1. Classification (NCBI taxonomy): domain Eukaryota; kingdom Fungi; phylum Ascomycota; class Eurotiomycetes; order Eurotiales; family Trichocomaceae; species Trichocomaceae sp. PYS4502. The sequence continues at coordinate 5,731 of JAMAFX010000103.1, forward strand.
GCTCTGAGGATTTCCGCTTCTCTCATCCGACGAGTACGGTCTTTGGGGCCGCCGAAAGCTTGCTTTGACTTCTTAACAGCCCAGACACGTTCAGGTAATGCCGAGGGTGAGTTGCAACCAGCAGGTGGTAGGGAAAAGATCGACTTATATTGTGAGTTCTCGGGGTGATTGGAAACCCTGTATACCTGGGAAAACTCTCCAGTGCCAATGAGTTCAACCTTATCAAAGCGGGACGTCAAGCTAGTGTCAATGTCCATGGCATTGAATCCTCCTAGAGACATACTTTTCCGCTTGCCAGTTGGGGCAAAGTAGTCACGCGGTGCAGTAGGAGTAGCAGGAAAAGTTATGGTAGATGCATTGAGATCGTCGAGGCTTAGAGCCGGCTCATTAGGAGCAGAAATCGATAGCCCGCTGGGGTCCGGGGGAAATATGCTGTCCTTGGGAGTGCAAGGAGTGGTGGGTCCTAGAACATCCATTGGCACTTGGATAGACGATTCTCTAAGAGGAGTGCCGCGAAGAGACCCAGGTAAAAGCTCATGGGTTGTTGCGGGAATTTGCTTTGTTGGGGTCGGGGGAAGGTCTGACTCGTTTGATTGTTGACTACCATGGCGAGCCGAGGGTGATTGGGAAACCGAGCCATCGTCACCATCAATACTCACGAAGCTGTCCCGCCGAGAGTGGCAAGGTCGGCTGAAGACATTGCCCATTACACCGTTGCCCCGAGAGAACGGACCTGAAGCTGGAACGGCATGCTGAGAAGGAGTGGAAGGTACCATGAATGGTTGACGAGCTAGCTTTGGGCGCCCAACCGGTCGCACAGGCAGCGCCTTTTGAGTAGATGGGAAGAATGTTGTAGACCGTTTGCACGGGGTGTCTGGCATATTCTTTGTGGAGGCGCCGAAGGAGCTCTGTAAATCCTCCGTGTTGCGATTCTGTTTTGATATTAGTCCAGTTGACATGAATGCAGCAGCGTATGGCTTAGCCTGTCGATAATTATCTGGCGTGGCAAAAGAGTCCGTTGAAGCATTAGAATCTTCTCTAGTAAATTGACGATGGGACGACTCGGGTCTATTGGCGCCAACTGGAAGAGACTTTGAGAAGTTAAATATAGGTCTCGGTCGATCGTTCTTATGGATGGGTTCATGGGTTGGAGAATCATCAGCGAGACTAGAATTGGATGAAGATTGGGTGATGGTACGGGATAGGGGATGCGCCGCGTGTGGAGTTAGACTGGCCATCTCATGCTGAACATTTGTGAAGAGTGGGTTGCTCGACGCAGGCCGTGGTTGCGGGGTGAACAAGTTGTCACGAGTAGGAGTTGATGAAGAGAGACCGCTATCCCAAGACGGACGATCACGCATCGCAGCTATTGGGCTCTTGGGAGGAGAATCAGGATAATCAACATTCATCAAGCGCGAGCGACTAAAGAGTGGTCGTTCGCCTCGTTGCTGAAGTGTCGAACGGCGCAGGGAAGAAGAACGTTTTGGAATAGTTGCAAAATTACCTCCAGGTAGACTGGAGAAAGCGAAAGGCCGAGTTTCAGTTTCCCGGGCCATATTGTCTGACATCTCGTTAGTCGACTGGAAGTTGTCCGCTGCGTCAAAAATGTTGAAATCGGACGTTCCACTTATATATTGTAGGCTGCGGCGTTTTGCTGAAGGACTTGCAAATTCGGTTTGATCGAGGTTCATCGCCCCGTCGGTCCTTTTTAGAGGGCTAACTGCTGAGGTTAGGGACCCAAGGTTACCACTGCGTCGCTTTTCAACGCGACCAGGGCCTGGTTTTAATGTGAAGTCGCCGTTGTTGTTGTTGTTGTTGTTTTCTGTAGATGGATCGGTTGAGAAGGGTTGCAAATTTTCTGACGTTGTGACGTTTCCTTGGATGCAGTTTTCGTCTTCAGTAAATAGAGTGGTGACTGGCGGCACAGTTGTCGCATTCCCCTGGTCACTAGACACGTTCAAAACTTTCTTTGGGGGACTTTTTGGAGAAGTACGAGAGCGGGCATTTGGAAGCGAACCCGTCCTGCGCATTACTGGGCGACTGATTTTCGCGCTCGGGGGAAAAGGGACCGCTACAGGAGTCGCAGGCGAAGTTGTAGCAGTCGTTGGTAGTGTTGATGCAGTGGATTTTGTAGGTGCTGGTGCAGTAAATGGCGAGACATGGGATGTGGTCGCTGGAACAAAAAACAGGTTACCACGACGTGATGGCGACAAAGGCGACGAAATAAATGGTGTGTTTGAGGTTTGGGAATGGGACCGCGACAAGAAGCGGAAGTCCGAACTCTTTGAAGGAGAGCGTGACAAAGACCGACGGAGCTGTCTTATTGCTGAGCTGGCATCCACATGATGGATGCCAGTCGGTGATGGGAGATGTAGAGTGCCTCCGGCATCCCGGTGTGGTGAAAATGTTGCGACCATGCTTCTAAGGAATGTTGGTCGGGGGATTGATCCGGATACAGCCCACACAACAGTGGACGATATTCAAGACCAAGGACTTCTTTTTATTTCTTTTGTTCTCCCTCTTCCCTTTTGCTAATAATTGTCCCGATTAATAGACTGAAATTGGGGAGCAAAAGGCTAGTTTATTGTGCCCGTCTGCCCTTGTCCTCTTTGACGGTTTAGAGTAATCCTTGTGATCTTCCAAATACCGCTTGGACAATACTAGGGTCTACACCTGCCACGCTCACAGAACACAGTAGTTTCTCTGGGAATGAGTGCAGAGTGGCTGTGTTGACACTGTCAGAGCTCGAGAAGGCGAAACGGTAGTTGGAATGTGGTTGATATCGATAAAACTTGTGCTGTGCCACGATCCAGTCGCGCTGAATCATTAGGTCATTCGGAGGGAATTCCAGAGCCCCCGTAAATCGACTGACTCGCACCTTCTGACGTCGTCCAATGTGTGCTCCTTGATCACCAATGTTGCCCCCCTCCGGTAGCAGGCACGCGCCTGGGGTGAAACGCTAGATTGGATCTGATTTGTCAAGTGCTCGATTCTTCAGGGCTGTGGAATGTTCCAAAGGAGGTATGATCTCAACCACAAACAGGCGGTCCGAATACGACTGAGAATGCAAAGAGTCTCACTCAGGAGTGGGAGATATTGGTTGGAATGCAAAGCCAGGCTACGATAGCGACAGGAATGTACGCGTGTATTGTATGAATGTCAGGCCGTACGTAGTATTAAATAGTATAAGTGAGCCGGAAAGCGAGCTGGTAATAGTACTGCACTGCGTTTTTCTTGTTTCTTTTCCGAAGTTGCGAGCTGCCGTCGAAGATTAGCCGTGTAGAACAAATATCGAGTAGTATCTTAGGTAGTCGGTGAGGGGATGCGCGAGCGTGTAAGAGGTGAGTCGAGGATATACAAAAGAGAGAGAGAGAGAGAGAAGTTTGAAGCTGTTTACTGTTCAGTCAGTGTTTAGGCAGACGGAGTGGCAAACTGGACAACTGCAGCGAGTCTCGTGGAAGGAGCGCACCGGACTGGCTGGTGGCAGGAGGTGGGAGGGAAACTCGCGACTCAGGGAAGGCGCGACCCACACGCACGCGCGCTCGGACGCGCGCGTCCGAGTTGTTGTTGACGTGGGGCCGCCTTTCCTGTTTGGCTCTAGCCTCTGACGCGCCGCCTGAAATTGTGTATATAATACATTTAATACGTACACGTACGTCGTACGTATTTTAAATTTATTGTTGACGTGTTTTATTTTATCGCTATCGATTAGATTCCGATCATATCACATCTGTCCATCTTTTACTACGACGTACTAGTACTGCATCCAGGAATGCCATCGTTTAAGGTGTTTGTGATATGCCGGTTCTTCGACGATTCCAAATTTCCACACGTACTCTGGATGTTGACTACCTAGGCAGGGATTGACGTCAATAAACAATACTCACAACCCAATTGCATGTCCTGCTGCTTGTTTTGGTGATTGATCTTGTGAGATGGTGCTCTGCGACGTAGTTTAATAGTGCATACTTAGATGATACTTGTAGAATACTAGAAATTAAAGAAGTTTTATCCTTACAATAAGAGGACCAATAGCATGCCGCCGGTCACCTGAATCAGGCCTTAAAGTTAGCGGGTCATATGACTCGTACGACGTATCCCATATCGGCTGTCAATCTCATGGTCTTTCTTCCACCCTTGCTTTTTCCTTCTCTACCATCGTCAATAATTTGTCGACGTACAACTAGCTCTTCCCCCATTACGTTCAGCGCCCACGCTTCCGGCCCACGCTTCTCACGAAGGCTCTTGTCTGTTAAATACTATGATTCTCTCTGCACTCCCTATTTGGTCGTCTCTGCAGCAGAAAGGGAGGGACCGTCAATAGTCGATCGTCTACCATGGCTTATTCTCTCTCGTATATCCAGCATGGCCACCTTGTATTTCCAGTTTTTGCTAACAAGCAATATAGCAAAGTATTGCGTATGATCAGTCAAGCAAATTTCCCATGATTGAGAGATACATGCTCACTTACTCAATAATCAAAAACGCACATGCCTTTTTCCCTCGTAGTGTGGTCTTCTTGTGTGCGAAGACCATTGCTCGGCCTAGATTGTTATATGCAGAGCTGGATAAACCCAGAGTTTGTATGTGGCACTTGGCATGGTCCCTGGAGCATGGCTAGAGGCTTCTAGAGCATCACCAACATCCAACGTTTATGCTAGGGGCTCCCAGGAAATAGAAGCATGGTTCTCCAGCGTATCGTCAATCAATTTCCAGGGCAAGGTATCCACTCACTCGATTTCCATTATTCGTCTAGAAGTGGCAGGAACCCAATAACCTAGGTACTCTTCGCCGAATACGGCCCACTCATACTTTATATCATCGATGAAGAGCATATTCTGAATCCAGAGCAGTCTATCAATCTCAGCATTATTGTTATTCTCACTGCCTACTACATATAACATAAAAGTCCATTTTTTGGTTTGCAAATCACCATAGCACTAAAGACGTAGACACGCCACTGCTGTTCAAAGATCGATGGTCATGCTATCTCCTGAAGAGGGAGCTCATATCCATCATAGACATATGAATTCCTTGATTCTCGATCTGCATCTGCATTTGCATCATGCCATCGCCTGAGCCCCAAGGACCCGGCCCATAAACCTGTTCCCCAAACATGCGTAACTGCATCGGCATCAGGTTATTTCCATAATGTTCTATGATATCCTGCTTCTCAACCGCGCAACTCAGGTCACTCCAGTTTCGGCCATTTCTACCGAATTCGAGACATTCCTTTGCTTTCTCCGCGGTCCACCAAGGAGGCAGCAGCTCAGTTGACACAAGCCTCAAAAAGCGACGAAAGCGTGCCAAACCACCATCGGATGCCCCCCCGTAGAGACTATCTACATCGACGTCGCCTGTAAATGTATATTCATCCTCCATGCGAAGACGGTATACGTCAATCAAAAGCTTGTACACGTCTTTCTCAGGCCGGTTGTGAAGCCATGTTTTGTTGTCCAGTGCGTGGAATGGCTTGTCGATGTCGGCTATCACTGAGGTACGACCGCTTCGGTTGTTGTTGTTGGCGCTGGATAAGGACGAAGAAGCTCCTTGAGACTGGTCATTGCTGGTGCAGAGTTTCTTGTGTTCCTTCCAGTCTGCTTTCTGGCAGGCGCGAGAGCAGTACATGGCTGACTTGCATCTGGAGCAGCGCTTCAGATTGATGCCGTCGTTGCCAGTTTTGCTCTTGTGGCATTTCTGGCATTTTTCCGGGTCTGTTGCCATGGTTAGGTAAGAGTCAAGACTGTCTCTCGACGATCCGGGGGGCTCAGTTGCAGAAAGAATTCAGATTCTGGAGATAACCTTGGAAGGGATGAATACATAGGTACCATTGGACACCGCCTTCCATTTTAAGTACAAAGTCAACATTGGCCGGCAAAAACGCTGTCAACTGCAGCCAATGATTGGTTAATCAAAAGAGGATAAGATAATAAAGAGTCAAAACAATCGATTTTTCTATTCAGCTACCAGGAGTCAGGTTGAAACATCTCAACTAGCAACACCTTGTTCTGGCCTTACTGGGCCCCAGATATACATCGACGCCGCTCCCTCGCTCTTCTCCCTCCCAGTCTTATTATCAACATTCACTACATCCCCATCGGCATAATGTTCGATCGTGAACCCGCTCGGATCTTTCCAGTAATCGAATATCTGAGAACCAAGGATATGTCGTCCAACGCCCCAGACAGGAGTATACCCCTTCTGGAGAAGATACTCATGGCCAAGTAACTGGGTATCGAAATCTTCCACCTCGAACGAACAGTGGTGAAGACGGTGGCGGGATTCCTTGAGTGCCAGATCGGGCTCCTGTACACGGGAGAGGAAGAGAGTATGGTGGTCTACATATTCTTTTCCTCTGTCTAGGTGCATGAATGTGAGAGTATCAATTTGGGAATCGGGTCCTCCAGATCCGGAATCTTCGTAGAGGATGTCCGAGGGCACGAAGTTGAAGTTCTTCGTGTAGAACTCAATATCTTCATCGAACATTGTCGTGAGGTAGCCGTAGTGTCCTAGTTTGTGAATCATTGCGGGACCTAGTTTGAATCGTTGGTATTCTCCTATTATATTGATCATTAGTTCTAAGGTTGCTCATGCAGATGCAACCTAGAGGAAGGTAAGTACTGACCTTTCCGCTCCTTCTTCAGCGCAGTATTATAGCCCCCTTTATGCACCTCTGTTGCAGAAACCGCATTCTCCGGAACAGGACGATCCTCCTGACCCCAAAGAACGTGCATTATAGTCCCCGAAGGAGAACAGAGACTGACAACTTTCCCACCTCCGGGGTCGTCAGCATTAGCCGTGACTGCCGATGCAGTAGGAAGCTCTGCACATTTTTGAAAGTCCTGCTCTGAGCTTGCAACAAAGGTAGCCCCCAGAAACTTCTTCTCGTCCTGTTTATGGGCAACATAGGCGTACGCATCCTTTCCCCAACCACGGTAGTAGATAGCTGTACTGGTGCGATGCGCGACCTCGAACCCGAAGGCATGAGCAAAAGCATCGAAGATTTCCAAGTTGGGATGTGCGAATGAGACATGCGTCAGGCGATCCAGCTGAATCTTGTCTGGGGAGTTGGAAACTAGGGGGATACGTCCTTTTGTCATTATGTTCAACCAAGTTCAATTTTCTTTCCTTTCTTCCCCCTCTTCTAACTTTATTTTGAGTTACTGGTGAAGCCTGACTCGACTGTCATGGTGGTGAGGGATATACATATGGCCGCTTCGACCCGGCTTGACACGGAGGCATTCCGCTAAAATTGGTAATTTGTTTAATGAGAATCCGAGTATAGCACGCAGAGACCACCGCTACCCCATGGCTAGGATCATCATGGTTGCAGACATTGTTGGGGTTCGTATGGGGGCGGCGCAACTAGATCATCCGCCTCCGCATTTTTAGGGTTTTGTCGTCACATGATTATCAAATTGTCGATGGACTGGAAGTATCCGACGTCAATTATTTCCCAATAAAGTCATACCGCGGGGAAACTTTGCTCAGATGTTCCGCTGTTCGTTGGAGTATTTATCAAGATTGAAATGGGTATATGATTTAGCCTAGGTGACGATGCAAAAGGGTATTTCTAAGCCAGCGGAATTGAATTTCATTGACAAAGCTGACTGTATTACGAAAAGAGCATCATTGCAGATGGAGGAAACAAGTGTGGTTATTGTGGGTGCTGGCCCTAGTGGCTTGGTCCTTGGGGCTTTACTTGGGCGTATGAATATGAAGGTAGTCATCCTGGAGAAAGAACTAGAAGTCTGTGAAGATCCGCGCGGGATTGTGGTGAACGGAGACGCCGTACGCATCTCATACCAAGTAGGGATCGGAGTTGGACTGACGAAGAAAATTGGAAGTGGTGAGTCTTTATTCTACGGATTAGACACAAGAGTATATCCAATCCGATACTTTATCTAATATTCAGGATTCAAATTATAGATCTCGGGTCCCTAAACTTCCATAGAGGGAACTTCCGCACAAGGCCGTTTATGATCTTTGACCTGTTGCCAGACTGGGCCGGACAATCCGTTTCGCAAAATATTGCACAGTTCCAGCCTAATTACGGTTAGTAAATCGCAACTTCCGCCACTATTACTCATGGGCTGATCTAGAATTCGTTATAGAACGAGAAATCCGAGATCTTTTGAAAACGATCCCCTCCTGCGACCTGAGGATTGGATGTGAAGTTATCAACCGGGTTGAGAAAGACAACGTTACAGAAATTGAATACGTGACAGCTGAGGGAGGCCGCCAATGGATCCGGACATCGTGGCTCGTTGGAGCCGATGGGAAGCGTGGTGTTGTGAGAAAGAAGTTTCTCGAACCCGAGGGTATTAAGCAGGTTGATGCGGTGTATGTTCTCCCAGTTCCACCGGAACTTTGCTCTGAGACGCGGAGTTATTCTCGAGTCTGACAAGGACTATATTTGAAGATGGCCTTATGTCGGTACATGGGTGGCGATTAACCTAGAGGTTGATTTGCCTACACCAGAGACCCATCCAGACTTTCCCTTGTGGGATTTTGGTTATACCCCTGAGGACGTGCATGCTGCATTTTGGCCCAAGGGGTTTCAGTTCGTTACCTCTCTTCATCAGCTATATTGATCCATATTTCTGTTATTGGATAACTAATACGTGGCAGCTTCTGTAACGATCCTGTTCGGCCGGCGGTTAGTGGACGATTTGGGCCGAAGCATACGCGGTTTTGGAGGTAAATATCCTGATCTGCCACCTTGCTCCAATTTCTCGGAAGTGAAAGAAGAATGTTGACAAACGATACTAGACACGAATACTCCATCGGCATGGAAGACGAACCTAAAGACTGCGTTTCAGATTTCTGGTCGCATTTCTTACCCTGGATGGTCTTACCTGGTTCAAAATTTAGCCGAAAGCTCAGGGGGATTACTATTTCATACCCCCAAGACTGCATCAAGTTGCTACGCTGCAGGCCATTTCGGTATGTCTGGGATTTGCAGCCCTCCCCAAGTGCGAATTAAATAGAAGAACTAACTGGGTTATGCCAAAAAATAAGCTTCGCCACAAAAGTCGTGAACCGTTGGTTCCACAACAAAACAATGCTCATCGGCGATGCAGCCCACGTCTTTCCCCCTTTCGGAGGGCAAGGCATCGCTACCGGCATCCGAGATGCCCAAGCATTATCCTGGCGCCTCGCAATCCTCGAGAGACTTCATTGTACTCCCACTTCTGTTAGGGAAAGGGTTATGACCGGCTGGTCGCAGGAACGACGTCATGCATGGGAAGTAGCCACCTTGTCAACAAAGTTGAATGGCAGTATTGTAAACCAAAGCTCGTTTTGGTCCGGGCTATTCTTTCGGTTGTATATGCGGATTTTGTGGATGATTCCGGGGGTTGCGAGGTGGAGGACAAAAATGACGTTTAAGGATAAGTTGGTCTATAATGAGCAGACTTGTCCTGAGGGATTCTTCTTGGCGGAGGGCGCCGGTGGGAGGAAGATTGGACAAGTATGGCTAGAGAATACAACTGATAAGGCTGCTCCTTCACAGTTGTCGGACGAGGTTCTTTTTAGAGACTTGTCAAGGTTGTCTATCCTGGTATTGGTGAGATCTTCCAGCGATGTCCAAAGTATGACTAAGTCTGTGCTCAAAGATGTTTTGAAGACATCCGGCGTGCCTGTGGAAGTTATGGGGGAGGAGAACATCACATATTTGGATATCTCCAAACATGGAGTGTCAGATCTAGGAAAGAATGATCAGGTCTGGCGCCCTTCCTCTACTAATGAACTTGAGGAGAATGGTATCCAGCCAATGATAGGATACAACAAAGAATCCATCTATAGCTCTCTACCTTCCTCAGCGAGATACGTCATTTTACGCCCGGATTTCTTCATCCATTCCACTGCAAATGATCTGGATACTTTAAGGAGGAACTTGGAGCAAGTCAAGCAGTATTTCATGGGTCCTGTCAATCAATTGATATAACAGAATCACAGACTAATTTCACATCAACTCTCCCCGGTTCACTTGCAAATGGACTTAGTGCTTTCCTAATATGGTGAATCAGTGGCACAATTCTTCGGCTATCAAGGGTAGCCCAGCTCCACGCTCGAAATTCTTGTAGCGAATTTTGTAATACCCTGGCAATAGGCCAATATGTCGTGAATCTTTCTAATGATATCCTTAGACTCTCGAGGGAGGTCTGCGTCTTTGCGTCAGACGTCGATGACTCCAACCCAGACATGCTATAGAGAGTCATAGCACAATACGCATGCCAAATAGCGCAGGTGATAATCGGGTCCGAAATGGCGAAGTAGGCCGATGGCCAACTATCAAGGACTTGGGCGATTGCGTCCGCGAAGCTTATACTGTCACACCAACTTTCTAAGGAGACGGTGCGTGATTTGTAGCTGGGGGACAGATTCATTGTTTGAATTAGCTGGCGGAGTGGTTCGTGGACTATGAGGCGGGCTCTATCAGGGAATGACAGAAATTGGAGTTAGTTATATGGCCTGCCTGAGAGATTGTAATAGGGAGAGAGGAAGAACAAACGTATTCAGCATAATAATGATTTCCAGCCTAATCCGATGGCAATGAACGCTCTCTGCCTCTCGCCGGGAAGGGTCAAAAAACCAGTCTGGAAGAATGAGATGCAATGAAGACAAAATATCGACTAACGCTGCAATGCGCTTAACATCTTCAATCGTGGGTTTGGTATCCAGACGTTGCTGGCATTCTGATACAGCCCGTAGCAGCGAAGTTGCGAAGAGATGTGTGTTAAACCCATCACCTGCATCGCAAACTTGTGGACCTGCAGGTGAAGTCCAGAATTTGACGGGGTCCATCTCCGCAATTGATGGAAAGTTAGGAGTTTGGATGATATTGCATGTAAAATCCTCGACTGTAGTGGATACAAGTGCTGTGCCGATCATTTGCTCGTCGATTCCAAATGGTGCGCACGCCGTGACATTTAGAGTACAATCAAGTCTCCAGACAGTCCACCATACGAACCGCCATTCCTCCATTTCAGCTGCAGATATCGTGGCGGGGAAATCTCCCGTGTCGACTTGATGGAGTTGGGCCATGAGCGCTAGACGTACGGCATTATTGACGAGAAGCCACCCTTGCCGACTAGGGGCTTTGGTATTCTCATATAAAGCGAGTAGGCATGCCGCCTTAACTACTACTAGTGACACCGGGTCATTTTTCTGCATCTCCTCTTGGAATGTTTGTTGCGCAAGGCGAGAAAAGTCGTCCCATGGCTTAGAGTTGTCGCCGAACAATCTACAGATTTGCCGTGATGGAAGAAAACGAGATGAGAGGGCAAACATAGCTGCTAGGAGCATGTCGGGAATGTTATTGGCGATGAGGTCTGCGTAGAACACGGGTTTTCGGAACAGGGGGAATGTAGGCTGAATATGATCAAAATACAACGAGATACTTTTCTTTTGCTTAGTCGAAAGAAGTTAATGGTAGGGCTATGATGGAACTTACAGAAGTTGTTGAGTCTCTGGCAACAACGCACTGGGATAAAGACGATCCGTAACGCTTAATTTGCAAGGAGAAAGATCCATGAAACTCGGCATATTGACCTCAGTATTTCGAGATGGCTGCAATTCATTTTCACAGAGGAATGCATGATTCTGAAGCGACGATTCAGCGGAAAAGCTGTCCGAGGGCTCCAATGCTGTTGTAATATCGACGTCTGGCCATAATAAAGATTGGTCAACGTCCATGGAGAATGCAGGAGTCGATAATGATGCTGTGGTTACAGCAGGTGTTCCCGATAGCGCTTGAATCATTCCTTCAAGTTGACCTGGGAATAATCAGTCTAGATCCTATCTAGCCCGCTAGGTACATACTGATCCTATCCATCAGAGCTCGAGTCTGCGAATTGATGGCTCCTTTTGCTGGACCAGGGCGTCTGCGTTCTTGCCCATATTCGCAGGTTATCGCGGCAGATAGGCATCTCGAGCAGCTGGGCAGTTGACGGTCACCTGTGTGCGAGTTAGACCTTGAGGACTATCAATATAAGATGCCAAATTACATACATTTTCGTTTCAAGCTGTGGTGTTCAATCACACATTGTCAGTATGATCTTACTCTTGGGGTTTTGTTCCCACTTCTTACCGCTTGCAATTACTGCACACCACCAGACTGGATTCGACGAAGGACGGGCTGTCTGTTGAGCATGGGGAGGCGTGAGAACGAGACATTATTGTTATTAGGGTCTGGAGGAAAAAGAAGGAAAGTTTACATTTCTTTCAACTATCATTTTATGGATCTATCTAAGTATGTGCTAGTAAATATGGGGAACCCCGCTTCTCCGCAATACGGATCCGGATTTGCATTCCCAAAGGAGCAGTCGTGCGTTAGTAAGACAACCAAAGTAGCAAACTCGCATCTTACGGAGTATGGGAATTCTCCCTTAAGATTGTGGTTGTTTTAGACTATATAGTATAGTGCTTGGCATATATTTAGGTGCTTGTAAGTAATTATAGTTCGAACTCAACTCCATTCTTTAATGTTCCAATCTTACTGACTCTGACCTCCATCCGGTTTCCAGGACGGAGAAATCTAGGAGGCTTTAGACCGTTCCCAACACCTACATAACGTTAGCCCTAATCCGCGATAACGAGCATCAACATCATGGAAACTCACCACCAGGCGTTCCAGTCATAATGACACTCCCTTTCTGTAGCGTAGTTCCAGTTGAAAGATACGAAATCAACTCAGCACAGTCAAACAGCAGATCTGAGATAAGGGTATCCTGACGGACTTCATCGTCAATGATTGTCTGCAGGTATAGCTGTTTCTCGTCCCCTACTATGTCTCGGCGAACCAAGCATGGCCCTAGAGGCGCAAATGTATCAAAGCCTTTCGAAAATCCCCACTGAGGCACTGGCCCGGCAATGTTCCGGTCTATCTGAAGTTTACGGCTGGAGATGTCGTTTCCGACTGTGAAAGCGGCGACGTAGCCGAGGGCTTCTTCTCTGGGGACGTTTTTTGCATCTTTACCCATGACTAGACACTGTTGATTGTTCGTGTTCTCTTTTTAGGAACATGACCGAAGGTATAAACTAAAGAAAGATATGGACCAAAGAGGACATACCAGTTCTCCCTCGTAATCGGCTTGCTCATCTTGTGCAATTTTTGGAATTGTCACATTGCAGTCATGGTCTGCAATTGTTGTGTTCGGCTTGAAGAAGATCGATGGCGTGGGTGGAGGCGATCGGCCAGTCTCTTGGACTATTTATTACTTTATTAGCATCCATTAACACTCAATGCAAACAGAATATGTAAATATCTTACTATGCGTCTTGTAGTTCAAGCCGACACAACGCAAGATGGGGACATCTTGTCGTGTCAGAGGTCCTAGCAGCTTACGGACAGTGACTACTTCATCGGTAACTCTTGTGGCACCGGTTTCATCATAGATATCGGAACCCACGATTACTTTTGCTTGTAGTTTGGTTTCAGCTGTGGTTGTGCCCAGGTCAAAGTCTGGAGAGGGAAGTATAGGTTCTCCGTATAGGGTTCGGCCATCAGTGGCGAGGAATCTGACCAACCGTTCCCAAACAACCCTCATTTTGAGCAAACCTATCTTGGACAGGAGAAAATCTTTGGAATGTATTTTTATGTCTTCTAAGTTATGTGGCTGAGGAGATTTTATATTGTTCAAAGCTAAATCCACATCGATTGTACCGCGAAGCAAAAGCGGCGCATCTACTTCCTCCGCAACCGCATTGCGGCATATCTTCCACTCCGTCTGGGTGTTCTGCCTGAGTGCATCTGGAACATCATATACTATTTGTACACAGGAGTATTCCCCAGAAAAAGATGGAATACCCAGCTTCCCCGTCTCCAATTATTCCCCGCTTGTCTAGTCCTTTCCCCAGATTTTCATTTTAGCCAGTCTCCTGGTTCCTTCTCCATCATGACTGCAATCGAGCAAGCAGCTGTGGAGGAAACGGCCAACACCGAGATAAAGGCTGCCCTTTCAAGCTCAGATAGTGATCACATTGAAGATGCTCAGCCGGTGGAGCAAAAAGAAAACTTCGGCGACTGCAACTCGAGGGACCCTAACGATCCTCGTAACTGGCCCCAATGGAAGGTAAGATCCAGTTACTACCTAGATACATAGTACGCCAGAATCCAAATGTTAACGAGACTATGCAGAAAGATGTCAACCTGGCATTGATTTCCTTTCATGCTCTGATGACTAACTTTATCGGAGCTGGTATCATCCCTGTATACTTGACGTTTGCTGAAATGTTCAATCTCTCCGTGCAAACCATCAGCTACTTGACTTCCATCCACGTACGTCCCTGTTCCGCGTCCGCGAGGCAGCCTCAATGATTAACGAAGAATAGATTCTATTCACCGGACTGGTCCCCTTCGTTCTCGTACCATTTTCAAATCGATTCGGTCGTCGGCCGGTATGGCTCGCTTCCACCCTCCTTACGGCCGTGTGCAACATAGGTTGCGCCAAAAGCACCAGCTACGGGGCCATGCTAGCTTGTCGAATCTTGGGGAGTGTCTTTGTTAGCTCACCAATTGCTCTTGGTCCACCCGTCGTGGTCGAAATGTATCACGAGCATGAGCGCGGCATTAAAATGAGTATTTGGACGTATGTTTTTCTGAAGAGCAACTTTGGAAACAAGACATGTTGACCTCCTTTTAGTGCCATAGTAACACTTGGCCCTCCCCTCGGTCCCTTCATCATGGGCTTCGTCGCCCAAAGAACCGGGTGGGAATGGATATACTGGATTTTCGCCATTACTAGCGGTGTGGAATTCATCTTGTATGCTATATTCAGCCCGGAGACTCGCTACATCGGAAGACCTGGATCCTCCGCTGGTGGTGATAGGAAACCTACCTTAAAACAGCAATATTTATCCTTTTCCCGCATTGATCCAACACCAATGTCAGTTGCGGAATTCATCCACCCCTTCGAGATGCTCAAATATATGACCATTCTCATCCCAATCTATGCACATACAATGATCTTCAATCTCTCTGCGGCCATGTTGACCGTTGAGATTCCTCAATTATTCGCGATACGGTTTGGATTCAATGCTCAACAGATCGGATTGCAGTTTATAGGCATTATTGCAGGGACAATTGTGGGTGAGGCGTTTAATGCTATTGTGTTGAGCTGGCTACATCGAAGAGCTCAACAGCGTCAGAAACAGCAGGGGGACAGCACTAAGAAAGCAGCCAGTCCGAATGAGTATTTGTTTTCCAGTTACTTGGGTTTTTGCTGCATGATCGCGGGCTTGGTGATCTTCTGCATCTTGCTGGGAAATACCAAGCCCATGCATTATAATGTTGGCCCCATTATTGGTATCGGAATTACGGCTTTTGGGAATCAGATCGTTACAAGCTTTCTGATCAATTGTGAGTGATTCCTTCATTTTCACAACATTAATCCCGTCAATAGCTGGAGACAGTAGACGATGCTGACAACGGTATTTGCGATGATAGATATAATCCAGATGCATACTGAATATGCCTCGTCCATCTCGGTGGTGTTGGGCTTTATTCGACAGACATGGTGCTTCATAGGTCCATTTTGGTTCCCGCCAATGTTTGAAAATCTGGGATTTGACGGGTCAGCAGGATTATTGGTTGGATTGGTGGTTGCCAGTGTTTTGCCGCTGATCTGGATGCATTGGGTGTACGGGCGAAGATGATCTGGTTTTAATATCCATGAATGCTAGGTAGTATTTACAGCCTTGAAGTGACTACTTTCTTTAATATCTGCCATGGTCATCCATGGATGCTTTCCTTTTTTAGCTCATTGAGTCAGATAGCTTTGTGTTAGATTACCAGTAGTTAGGGCATTGAAAGATTGGCCCTACAACCCGACGTCATTTTTGGCGTAGTGGAAAATCTAACACTTTGGAGCAAATGAGTAACAGAGACTTTCGAAGAAATTTATCACCGGTGGAATTGATTTCTCAGAAAAGGCTACAAGAGATATGAAGAACGAGATCTTCAATTATGTCTCCAACCATTAACTACTTAGGTAGTTGAGTGGCCTTCTTCTTTCCAATTACGGAAATATATTGAACAGTACATTTATATCTACCTGGGTAGGTAGCATTCGCATTCGGAGTTAAAAAACACAGAGACAAATCAGCCGCGAACTTAGTATAGAATAGGTATATCCTCCATATCTTTCCGTATCTTGCTCAAGATGGTTTCAACTTTGCTCTTACTGAGTAACACCCTAGGAGTAAAAATGCCAACGTCAAGTTTCCCATCCCGAACGGTGGCTTCGATATCTATGCAATCCTATAGTGTTTCCCAGAAATTAGCAAAAGCCTAGAATATTAAACTAGAACGAAGGGAGAATTAAGATTAACTAACCATATAGATTCCCTTCCATTTCTCTTCTTCTTCCTTGTTGGGTGTACTTCCTAACCCGACCCTATCATGTGTTCGACTCTTTGCTAACGAGGCACCACTTGTGATTCCTTCCCAATTTTCTTCTTTCAGTTGGGCAATGCGGATTCCATTACTTGTAACCGTGTCATCATTCCTTTCTTCATCCGATTCGAGATCCGGTGACTTAAGGAAATTTACGAACACATCAACACGGATTCCTGTCCAGTCGTTGATCTCTATCAGCGATACTCCTGAATGATCCACCCGGCTAATTTCCAGCAAATCCCTTTGGATCTGATGAGCACTTTCAATAAGCGATGGAGAAGGCTGCGAATGAAGTCCCGTAATTCGTAGCGGTAGCATATTTAAAGTAGGCGAAATCATATTTTGTACCCCTTCAAGATCAATCCCTCGATTGGCCAGGTATACACCCACGACAAAATCATTTTCTACTGCGTGGTGATTATTTCTCTCACTTTCCCCATTAGTAAACCTTTCTGTCAGTAATTCTAAATGAATTCTTGCATATACTGCCATGAACAATGACTGTAGGCTGAGACCATGTCGGCGTGCCACCGCCTCTATACCTTCAACATTCTCAAGCAGTCCAGGTTGATATAAACTGTGTCTTCTTTCTTGGGCCAGTAATTGGTCATTGAGTTTCAGAACTGGCAATGTTTGGGGTCGAACTCCTGCAAGGTAAGCTTTCCAGAATTGGTGGCCTAGGGAGTGGCCATTCTGGTATGATATGAACTTGGCAAAGTCCATGTTGTTGTCCAATTGTGTAGTCATATTTACACAGATCTGTCGAAGGCTATCGATAATCCTGGAAAGACTAGTCGCGTCGTAAAGTGCATGGTGGATGTGCAGATTTATCATAATCCCTTCGTTGGTTTCTACCGCGTGGAGAGAAACAGGGCCTGCATTGATAGAACGTGGAACTGGAGACAAGAACACGATGTCCTCGGCTGATTCGTGCCAACATATTGAATTATTCAAATGCTTAACAATTACCTGTACCCATGGGCTTGCCTGGTGAATGGTACGAAGGAATATTGTGCGCAGAATCGGAAGCTGTTTGGTCAGAAGATTCCACCCTTCGCTTAATTGAGTTTTGGTTATCCCTTGGGCCTTGTAATAGAATCTTGCGTAAAACAATTGCGGATCTTGGACGTTTCTAAGAAGACAATATATTTGTCCTGCGGTGACTGGAAGTATGGCATCAACCTCTTGTGCACAGATGCCGTTCAATGTTAGCAGGTTTTCCGTATCAAGCGTGTTCAACATCTTCTTGAGAATGCTCGCGTTATCTTCCGCAGAAACATTTTGTCGGTGATGGTCTTGGTGCAATTCAGCCACATCGGCCATTTTACGTATCGATCCGGCTTTCAGCATTGAACTGACCGGTAGAACAATGGCCCGTTTTCTTAGCAACGAGCACACCTTGATTGCACTTATGCTATCAAGACCTAAGTGGAATAATGTGCTATCCCTGTTAATATCTTCCTGAGCTATACCTGACACCACTGAAAGAACCTCGCGAATTTTAGATTCCAGGGCAGTCCACGATTTCGGGACTTCCGGCGTGGGAACTTCCCTTGCGTTAGGGTTTGGTCGTACTTCAATACGGTTCTGGTGGAAGAAAGGGCTGTCGCATATTCTTATTCCAGAATCAGAATATTCTACCGTTGAATGCTGCGGCTTAAATAGTAGAAGGTGGAAAACTCGGGATACGCGATCAAGAATATTTGTCGCATCCTTCATGCCGAAGAGATCACCTCGAGCCGCGACACGGCAGATCATCGACTTATCCATGAGCTCCATCTCTACTGACAGAGGATAACCTGTATCGGATTTTCCGCCGACAGATTTGTAAATTGGACTTCGCGACGACGACGAAATCAGTCGTTTTTGGTAGACGAATAATGTGTCAAACAGGTTGCCAGCTGCAACTTCAACACCAGCTTTGCGGAGAGGGTAGTGCTGGTGTTCGATTAAAGAATTTAAAGTGCTTTGGACGTATCTTAGCATCTCCACTCGTGATCCATGTAAAATAGATCGGAAAACCACAGTGTTCATTGTTGGGAATATGACTTCGTTGGCGTCTGCGTGACTTCGCCCGGAAAGAACAAGCCCGAAACCTACATCAAGACTCTCTATGAAGCTGGCCAGGGTGAGAGCCCAGGTAGTGACGCTTAGTGCTTGTACTGTTATTCCGTGTTCTCGACAGAATTGCTTTATTGTTTCGCTCGGAGTGTCAAACAACAATCCCGTTCGGTGCACTTCCGATTGATTGCCTCCTGGATGTTGTCCGGTTGGGAAAGTGCGCGGTTTGAAGTCTTTCAGTGCAGCTGCCCAAAATTGCCTATGGCTGTCTCCGGCTTCGTCAAGTATCTGCTCCAATACTGGCTCATATGATGGACGGACCACGGCGTTCCCCAGATAATAAGCCTCTTCAATGTCAGCGTGTAGTATGTCAAGTGACCATCCGTCGTAAAGCGCGTGTGCCATTGAGAGAATTAGATAATATCCATGCCCTTTTTGAATCCCATAAACACAGAAAGCAGGAAAAACGCCATCAGAAATTTTTGACTGAATGAACTCATCTATGGATGATTCTTGTACATTGGTTTCAGGGATATGTCGATATCTGGGAGAATGCACCACTTGAGCAAAAGAAAGTGGAAGTTTGGGATCCTCTATCTCCACGAAAGACGTTCGAAGAATAGGGTTGGCATTGATAACGGCGTCCCAAGCTTTCAGTAGTCTTGGAAAATCTGTATTTTCCATCACCTCGAGAACCTCAAAGCCATAGTAATGCTGATAGTTTGATATGAACATCTCAGCAACCATGGATTCTTGAAGTGCTGTTAGAGGGAGGACCTTGATTGCATCACTCGGAAATCGACCAGCCCGCTCCAGGCTTACCCTAATTTCTTCTTCAAGCCGGGAAAGGGAAACGTGAGAGGTACCATTCGGCGTGGTTGTCGATATCGACAGCTTTTCCGACATCTTGAAGATTGTTTGCTGTTTCATAATCGAGCTCACCGAGAGATCGATACCACGAGTTTTAAGTCGTGAGGATAGCTTGATAGCATCAATGCTATCTAGCCCAAGCTCAAATATAGACGCCCTCGGATGAACCATGCTCACGTCCATTTCTGCAAGATGTGCAACGACGTCACGAATCTCTATCATGGCTGGAGACCAATCACTTTCATCTATGGTATTCTCAATTTCCGCGCTATCTTGCTGTGGTAGAATCTCCGGATCTGAGATATATTGGCTCAAATATTCACCTACAACAGGTAGAGCAGATGCCAGATCACGCTGTATATTCTTGCAGATCTTCTCAAAGGTCGATAAGAGTCCTTTGGCTGTATCTGCAGGTACTGCGAAGGCATGTGACGCCAAGGCCAAGTTCACAGTATTTGCACTCTGCCTAACCTCGAGAGAGAGAGGGAAGTCAGCGGGTGCTTCCCTTGACTTAATCTCCGTCCAGATATCTGTTAAGGCGTTTTTGGACTCTCTCTGAAATACAAAAAGTGACTCAAAGAGAGGGTTTCTGGGTCCTGTTCTCATCCACTTCATAATATCTCGAAGCGGGGTATGTTGGAATGGAAGCGCAGATACATGAAATCGATGGCAGGACTTTATGAGGTCAGCTTTGGTCTTCAGATGTTGTAGCGGTATATAACTTGGTATTGTATTGAAGAGTGGCCCAGCAACCTTCTCAATACCAGCAACGTCTAGAGCCCTTCCAGAAACCACGATTCCTAGAGGTGGGGCGTAAGAAAAGTGTTCTTGTAGTGTGAGAAGCCAACATGCGTGAAATATGGCATTCTCCGTCACTTGGAGGGCACCTTTGATTTTCTCATAATCTGGCACTTGGCCAAAGGTTCGCGTTAAGGAAATCGACTCAGACGCATTGTCGTCGGGTACATGAAATAGGGACTTTCTCGGCGTGTTGACCAAATGTTCTATCCAAAATTCTCTGGCCCCTGGTAATATTCGTAGCGGTCCATGGGGTAAAACATCCAAGAATTTTGGAATATTCTCCGAGGCAGCTTCGCCGTTGTATTTCAAAACCACTTGATCTAGCAACACTGGAAGGCCATTTCCATCATATAGAGCGTGAAATATGTTCAAGCAAAGCAACGTACGATTCGGGGATTTGATGGCAACTAATCTCCACAAAGCGCAAGTTAAATCTCTTAGCTCAGTGCACCACGCGTTCCAGGTATTGCCAGCTATGACGGCAATCTCTTGGTCATTCTCTGCATACACTTCAGTCCACGGCAGTTCATCCTGCTTCAATACAACCTGAGCGTATCCATTTGCCAACGCGGCCATTCGAACACGAAGGAGTTGGACGTCTACCTGCGTTTCGGCCCACGCTTTTTTCAGTCTATCAAGGTCCGTCTCGGGATTCAGTTCGAAGCTAAAAGACGAACAGTAGAGTCTGCGGGAGCTTTCGAGAAACCGTGCTATCATGCCTTCCTGTAATGGTGTGCAGGGCGCCATGTCTTCTATGTTTTGAGGAGAAATTCCAGCCTTTTCCGCGCCAAAAACGAAATTCTCATGGACAAATGCCTTCAACTTTTGTTTAATATCTGCGGTTTGTAAGTTTATTGATGAGATGCTCAATTCGTTTCTTCCTAACGACGTCGCAATACCCGCAACAGTGGGATCTGACAAGCCATTTGACTGAGTGTCAGTTCGAAAATTCATGATAAATGGAAGGAAAATATGGGGGTCATTGAGAACGGTCTTACTCTTCATGATCATTGAAACCTGTGCATTTTGATATCCCGCATCTCTGAAATGCTGAGCAAGTCCAATGGCTGATATAGAATCAAGTCCGATATCATAGATACTAGTATTTGGAGAGATGCCATCTAATTCTATCTTCGCAAACTGTGCGAGAATTTGAACGACACCTTGAATATCATTTTCGTCCAACGACCTTGTCTCATTTGATGAAGAACGTAAGGCCTGAAGACGTTTGGGGGTAAGTGCTGAGAAGAAAGCCTTCAAAGCCTTTACATCGACTTTGTTATTCGGGGTCAATGGCAACGACCGTATAGGAATGATATGTGTTGGAACCATGTATCCAGAAAGCTTATTTTGCGCCGCTTGTTTAATACATGCGAGGAACTTACGAATGTCCCCATCGTCGTCCTCAAGGATCTCAGGCGAATTCGCTGTTTTTGCTTTGTCTGATGCCTGCTTCTTTTTTGAGACGAACACCACAAGCTGTTCCTTCTGTTGACTTGAATGCTTAATGACTAATGCCGCAACTTCTGAGACATCACTTGTGGCCTCCCGAATCACGGTATTTATCTCCCCAAGCTCCAGTCGTTGCCCTCGAAGTTTAACTTGGTCATCGATACGGCCGTTGAACTGGAAACTGCCATCATGCAATATCCTAACAAGGTCCCCTGTACGATAGAACCTTTCATTTTGTTGGAAATCGTTGAGGTATTGAAATTTTTCTTCAGTCAGCTCTGGCCGGTTTAAGTAGCCTCGACCAACCAAAGCTCCAGAAACACACAATTCGCCCATACATCCTCGTAACACTGGTATATTCGATCCTGGCCGGAAAACATAGGAACCAACATTGTCAAATTGAGGGCCAATGTTAGACGACTTGCTGTTCTCGTCCATTCTTGGAAGCATAGTACAGCCAATGGTAACTTCTGTTGGTCCATAGCCGTTATAAATAACTCTATGCTTTCCCCATGCCTCGAGAATCTCTTGCTTGAGAGCTTCACCACCAGTAATAAATACTCCCTTACATAGCGATGGAACCTCTTCGGGGGAAACCAATTTGGCAAGACTTGGAGTTAGGTCGATGTGCGTGATTTCAAGACGACTAATAGTCCCCGGAAGATCTTGGAACAAGACATCTCGAGGACAAGAGGTGACGCATATCCCTACACTCCAACTCCAATATTGCTCTAGCACGCTGACATCAAAGTGAAAGGAAGCGAATTGCAACCAACGAGAGTCTTCGTTCCAGTGCGGGCTGAATAGTCTCGTGAAAGCTTCCATCGCTTGCACAGCATTTTCATGAGTTATTTCACATCCCTTCGGTGTCCCCGTTGTACCTGATGTATACAGACAGTAACAGGTATCCTGGGGGTCAATTTCTTTCAAAAGGTCTGGTGGATCTGAGGAGATTTCATTCAGCATATCGAACTGCTGGTCCAGGGCAATAACTTCAGCTCCAGTCAATGATTTTAATTCTTCATGTCGGTCTGAAGCGCATAAAACGACGCGAGCACCCGAGTCCTCGATTATGAATTGTTTCCTGGCGAATGGAGCGGTAGGGTCCAGGGCTACATATGCATGGCCGCTTTTCAAAATTCCAAGAATAGCAAAATATGCTGACGGGCATTTATCGAAACAAATTGTAATTAGACCGCGTCCCCCGGTTTTGAGTGATTGCAAAAGTCGTGCGACTTTATTACCCATCTGGTTAAGTTCACGATATGTCCAATGTTCTTTCTTGATCTCCTCTGGTAAGACACTGGAAGCAAACTCAAGAGCGGTTTTATGTGGCGATTCTCTTGCTGTCTTTTCAACATACTCGTGCAATAGTGAGACAGGAGATGGAATATACTTTTCTTTAGCAGGTGTGACAGAAAGTAAGTCGAGGTGTATAGCCGAGATATCGTTGCTATCTGAGTCTTTCACAAATAGACAGTTCACCAAGAGGGCATCTAATTGTCTTAACATAAGGTCAACCTGTGCCTGAGGGATAATGTCACTTCTGCATGTTAGACGTAGAACGAGATTGTCTGCTTCAGGAATTAGTTCTACAGATAATGGGTACTGTAGAGGAGTTAGTATATGTTCATACTTGGGAGACCTGCATCAAAATAAGCTCACATCGATATTCGCATCCTTGTCAATGACCTCCCACAATTGAGACTTCGTCTCCTTATGAGACAACTTCTGGTAGACAAAAAGTGTATCTATGAGAGGGCCCTCATGTTTGAATAGCCTTTGAATTCGGGACAACGGCGTGAACTGGTTCTTCGTGAGAAGAGCGTTTGTTCTCATGATAGATGAAACAAGCTCCTTATTGCTACCTTGAACATGACATTTGAAAGGAACGGTCACTAGGCAAGGAAAGACTGCATCTTCGGCATGGCGAGCAATGTCACGGCCGGAGAAGACCACACCAAAGGAGACATTAGTTTCTCCTGTATAATTTGATAGGAGTCTGGCATATGCTGCCTGACCTGCAGCTTGCAAGGAAACTCCGAGATCTTTGCATCGCTGGTTAATGCTGCGAAGTGATTTCGAGACGTACTTGCTACGTACAACCATTTCGCAGTTTTGAACTTTGAAAGGGGTAAGATTCGGAATTTTGGTGACTTGAAATTCCGATCCCATTGCATTCCAAAAAGAATCCCCATCAGGGTTTGTTTGAGACGAAGCAGCGCTGAGGATGTGGCCCAATATTGGAGTGATAGGGACAGGTAATGAAAGGGCCTCACAGCCTTCGTATTCTTGAGCTACTTCGGAGAGTATCAACTCCAAAGACTGCGCATCATATATGGCATGCATAGCTGTGAATTCGACTTCCATCTGAGATTGTGACTGTTGCAAAGCAAGCTGCCATGGTGGCAAATGCATATTTTCAAAAAGAAAGCGCCCTTGATGTCGATATTCTTCTTTCGATGGTATTTCGACGCGCTCGATCCATGGCAGAGTGGCAAAATTTTCTGTATACGTTACCATTGCGAAAGGGGAATTCGGGTCTTTTAGGTGTATAAAACCAGTTCGCAACATTTCATGGCGAGCCATGACCTTCGACCAAGCATCTTTCAATCGCAAGAAGTCCGGATTTTTCTTCATCTTTAGGACAAGACGATTAAGATAAAAGCTTCCTTTAGACTCTGTAAACTTTGCAAGCATTCCAGATTGCATTGGGCTGCATGGCCGTATTGACTCGATACAGGACTCATCAATTGCTAGACTCGTTAAGACGTGGTGCTTGTACTCCAACTCAAATGACTGGAAATCGAATGATTGTAATGCCATTCCACTGCTCGGCTTATGCAGTGACTCTACAATCTCGCTCATACTCGGTTTCTTTAATTCCACATTTAGTTTGCTTCTAGACAATCAAAAGGTATTTTTCGGAGGCTCACCTCTAGTATATCCGCAGCTGACACTGTATATCCCTTGTCCTTCAGTATTCTTGCAATTTGCACGGCATTTATGCTATCAAGGCCCAGTTGGAATATGGTGGTATCAGGCTGGATGGTGTCTGGTTCATATTTAGACAAGACAGACAGGACATCTCTGACCAAAGTCACTTCACCAGATAATTCCAGGTTCCCAGTCATCATAGCTGAGGGAGATGTTGCATTGTCAGTTACCGAGTCCATGTTTATAAATTGTCTGGCTACCTGCGCCACTGATGGCAGTTTTTCTTCCTTGACCGTTTTGTCGAGGCTTTGGGTTAGCGGGTATGTGACTGTATGAATTAATATATCGACAAAGTCTTTCGCGATTATAGCTGCATCAGCGAACGGTATTTTGGAAGTGTCTGTGTAAAGATGTATTGATATGTTGTTAAGCCTTGTAGATGGAATGATCTCAACAATGACGGGGAAATCCATCTTCCCCTCCTCCGACACCAATCTCCATAAATCGGAATTCAACTCTCTTGCAGGGCGCTGAAAAATGACGATTGAGTCGAAGAGGGTTCTGCCGTGCCTCGAGAACCTCTTCTGGATATCTCGCAGCGACGTGTGTTGATGAGCGAGGATGTCTGCATTGGCTTGCTGTGCTATTCTCATCACATCGGTATTCAGAGTATTAGGTGATGTTTGAACACGAATAGGAAGCACATTGAAGCATGGGCCAATTATGCTCTCCACTCCATCTATGAGCGCTGTTCTACCGCCTAGAACTGTTCCAAAACAAACGTCAAAAGAAAGTGTATAAAGTGACAAAAGTCGTGCCCAAGATGCATGAAGCACAGTTAGTGGGGTCACGGATAGATTGTTGCAGATTGTCTCGAAATCTGCCAGAGGAATTCCAATGTCTTGTTCAAATATCTCAAAATCTCCACTTGTACTATGTGTTGCTCGCTGGGGGCAAATATATGACCCGGGAATGTCACGTAAATATCTGGCCCAGAATAAATAGTGCTCCTTCTCATTTTCTGCTAGTATGTAGTCCACGAACTGGCGGAACTGGGTTGCAGGTGGCAAGGAACTTCCTTCATAGGCATCTTCAATCTCCTTTAAAAGCAGTGACATTGCTTCGCCGTCATGTATGGCATGATGGATGGAGAGAAGCAGCATTTTTTGACCTGCGGAAGTATTCGCTATGACTGAGATAGAGTATGGAACTCTATGGTTTTCATGTATGTGTTGTGCGAGTGCCGACTTTTGCTTTCTTATTTCAATATTCAAGTCTGTTGTTTCCACTGAGATAAAGGGCAGTGATATACTCTCTAGGATGACTTGTGCGAATGAAAACCTCGTGTCGATCGTGCCAACGAAACATGTCCGTAGAATGTCATGTCTGTGAACTATTTCCTGTAAGATGTCACGGAGCCTTTCGGTGTCTCCATAGAACTCGAGCAAAATATAATTCCAATAAGTCTCGTTATCATGCAAAGCTGTGCGCGAAAGCATTGCTTCCTGTAAGGCAGTACAAGGAATAACTGATTGAACTTTGAGGCCGAATCCCTTTTCAAAATCTGCTATAATCTCCTCGACAATGCCGTCCTCCAAATGGCGACTTTTTCCTAGAACTGGGGGAGCGATTGAAAGATTACTTTCATCTTTAGCCCTCTCTGCAGCTTTTGCTAGCTCGCAAATGGAGCCATTGCGCAAAATCAGAGAGATGTCAATTTGACCAAATCCAAATTCTCTAAGCTTCTTCGCCACATATATAGCAGATAATGAGTCGAGACCTATGCTATATAAGGATGTGTTGACTTTGAGATGTTCCAACGGTGTCTGGGTAGCCTGGGAGATGATGTTTGCAATTTCTTTTTCAGTTGATGTTAAATTGTCTGTGATAGTGGCCGGCCTTGTGCGCGAGTACCGCTGCAGATCCTCCGGGGTCAATACATGGAATTTATCAGCCAATATCTTAGTGTCGATTTTCTTCACCGTTGTCATCGGAATCAGTGCAACGGGTATCAAGAGAGACGGAATCATATAAGGTGGTAGCTTGGAAGCCAGGACTTCGAAGAGATGGTGTACCAATTCCGCCAACTCATGGTCAAACTCGGGTTCTGTGACCCTCGAACTCTCTGGGACGAAGAAGGATATAAGTTGTTCTTGACCCTTATCCTTGCCACTAACAATGATCGAAGCACAATCGCGAGCCTGCTCATTTTGTAAAATCACATTGTTAATCTCTCCCAGTTCAATCCTCTGGCCGCGCAACTTGACTTGGTCATCTCTACGACCTGTAAACATTAAGGTGCCATCTGACAGCAGCCGTCCAAAATCTCCAGACCGATACAGTCTGCCGAAATCTGGGTGGGCGTAGAACTTTTCCTTTGTCAGGTTTGGCTGTTTTAGGTATTGCTGACCCTAATCCGTTGTTAGTGAATCATCTCTCCTATGAAAATTCTACAGTAGACACCGCGGAGAGGCATAGTGACTTACAACTTGGTCCCCTCCGAAGCAGAATTCACCCACTCCTCCTCTTGGTACGAGAGTAAAACCAGGACCTCCAGAGATGACAAATGCCGAGGTGTTTTTTAACGGTTTTCCTATATTCCTTAGGTCATCGAATATAGAGACATTTGGGTTGACTGTGCAGATGTTTGTAGTCTCGCATGGGCCGTAACCTGCGAGTTGACTAACTTAGCCCTAATCCTTCCACTTTCCCAGTACATTTCGAAATAATTCTCACCTTGATATAAACCCTTTTCTGCCCAATCGCGGTGTACTTTTGCTGTCAAGCCCTCTCCAGCTGTCACGAGAAGCCTCACTTCCGGTACGTTTTCAGGGCGAACTAAACCGGCCACTGTTGGGGTGAGGCTCAAATGGGATATATGCATATTTCTGATCACTGCCTCGATATCCCGAAACATTATGTTATTTGTGGCCGAGCAAAGAGTCATCCCAGTATTCCATGCAAAGAATATCTCAAAGACCGAGACTTGAGAAATGTCAACATATGCCCCCACTTCCATATATGTATATGACTTCTAAATAAGAGACTTACCATCAAAGGCCTGAGAGCAAGCTTGTAGAATCTTGGCATTTGGTCCAGTAGGATAAATTTCGGTCAATGCTGCAATATTGCTTTGAAGATTCTGATGCGTGATGACAACTCCTTTAGGTTTCCCCGTGCTTCCAGATGTGAAGACTACATATGCCGTATTAGAGCCTTGATGGGATACAGTCACATTTTCGTCGGGATACTGTTCCATAAATGTGCAAGTCTTCAGTTCCAAAGTTTGGAGCCAATCTAGGGATCCTAAATCGGCGAGGATAATAGAATCAACAATACCTAACTTCGGTCTTGTTTCGTTTAGAATTGCACGAATCCTTTCAATAGGAGTTGTAAGTGTCAAAGGTACATAACCTGCGCCGATCTTAATAACTGCCAATATTGAGACATATAGTTCGATAGATTTGTCCAAGATAATTGCAACCAGCTCTCCACTCGAAACACCGATGCTGAGTAGATGCTGGGCTAGACGATTGCTTCGGGCATTGAGATCGTGGTAAGTAAGAACCTCGAGATCGATAGCGGAGCTATCGAGATCAAGGGAATGAACAAACTCAACAGCATTTCGCATAGGTTCATTGACAGCAATTTTCTCAACTTGGTAAGCTAAATGCGGGAGACCTTTCAAATGCGTAAAGTGACGGTTCTCCGTCGATAACACAGAAGGGGGAAGTTGTTCATTGACGGAGGTGAGCAGTGCCTCTGATGAGCGAACAAAAGTTTCAGTAATCGCATCAATTTGTTTGAGTACTAAATTGACTTGAGCTGCCGGGAAAACAGACTCGTCAAAAGTGGCTGTAGCTTTTATTTTTCCGTCAGTCGGCTCCAGTTCCACAGTCAGTGGAAATTCTAAATAGTCTGCAGACGCAGTTTGCTCAAAGAATGTATATGACTTCGAAGACTCTGACAAAGTCTCCTGCCAGATAATGAGAGATCCAAACAGACTCCTGCTATTTTCTGTTCCCGAAACTCTCTTGATTTCACGGAGTGAAAGGTCTCCGTATTCCAGTGCCTTGCGGTTATCTCTTTGTATGACGGTTAGAAGGTCGGAAATCGTTCGCATCCATGACAGATTGACCCGGTTTGGCAAAATACGAAGACACGGTCCTATTATTGCTTCGATTCTATTGACAGGTACAGTTCGGCCAGAGAAAACTGTACCTAGGATAACGTCCTGCGAGTCGAAATAGAAGGATAGGAGATACGCAAGCGAAGCTTGAAAGAAAACCTGGCGACTTATAGATAAAGACTGAGCCTGTGCCCCAAGCTCTAGTAAGGAGACATTGAAGTCAAGGCTGAGTTTGCTACTTTTCTTTGTTAGGCCATGTCGACCGTGAAAATTCGGAAATTCCAATGCAATTGCACCCTGAAGATAATTGGCCCAGTATGATGTAGACTTCATGGCCAAATCAGATGAATTTAAAGTCATATAGTGCTGCACTATGGCTGAGTATGATGGTCTAGGGACCAAAGGTTCCATAGCCACAGCTGAATGAAGATCATTTAGTAGAAGTTCCCAAGACCAGCCATCATAAATAGCGTGGTGTAAGTGGAGTAAACTTCGCACTGAAGACTTCTCTTGGATGAACTGTACTTTGAATGGTGTGAGAATATCAGCTT
The DNA here is from genome assembly GCA_023625875.1 of Trichocomaceae sp. PYS4502. NCBI lineage: Eukaryota > Fungi > Ascomycota > Eurotiomycetes > Eurotiales > Trichocomaceae > Trichocomaceae sp. PYS4502. Next base: position 34,934 of record JAMAFX010000103.1, read on the forward strand.
CGACATTCATTCTCCAATCATAGTCGAATGAATTTGTGTCTTGGAAGTAGTCAGTTATATTAGAAGTATTCCATATGACTTGACAAAACGGATGGCCAGGCAAGTCAAGCATTAAGAAAGCGGAGCGTAACATCGCATTGCTTTCTATCAGCTTAAAAAATGCTTGCTTTACTTGTGCAAGATTAAGACTGTTTGAAAAGTTGAGCTCAATCCAGTTGCAGTATGCTTGACTGTCTCGAAGCGACTCTGAGAGCATTGCAAGTTGGATATCGGAACATACTTCGACTCTTTCGACTCGGTGTCGTAAATTCTCTGAATCAAGCACTTGAAAGCCTGCTTCTACCACAGACTCCAATGTACGCTTGCTTATTTGAGCTGCTATATCGGATATTCCGATAGAACCACGAGCAAGGTCCCAGATTCCTCTTACAGAATCCGCAGCAAGCAGTTTATCGACGCCTAAATTAATTCCAATCTCTCGTAGTTTAGCTGCCAATTTTATGCCTTTCAGGGAATCTAGGCCTGCAGCTGAAAGGCTATCGGTCGATGTATTAACAAACTCCTTAACAGTCTCGGCAATCTTTTCCTCTAGCGGATCGCGAAAAGACCTGCTTCTCTCCACAAAGGTTCCTTTTTGATTTCTGACATACTCGGCTTCCAGAGCCTTTCTGTTTATCTTTCCAGATTCGAGCCGTGGAAACTCGTAAACAATTATAAAGTCCCCAGGAACCATGTATCCAGGCAGCTTTCCCTGGCAGAAACTTCGAATTTCGCTAGGGTGTATGACATGATCAACTTCAGGAATTAGCCATGCCAGTAAGATCCCATTAACAACTCCCGCAACTGTGCTACGAACTCCTGGGGTCATGGAGACCACACTTTCGATCTCTCCAAGTTCCACGCGTTGACCCCTCAACTTGATCTGACCCGTTGATACACGGCCTAGGCATTCGATGTCCCCATTTGGTAGCATTCGTGCTTTGTCGCCGGTGCGGTATAGACGGCCGTGCTCTTTGCTCTGTATAAAAGCCTGGGAGTTCTCTAAGGGACGATCGATGTAACCATCAGCCAGCTGTGGCCCGCCAACAACCAGCTCTCCAATTTGACCAATTGGCAAGATCATGGGCTCAGATGGGGGGTGTGGTGAATTCTCTAGGGATATCACAAAAGCAGAAACGGTTTTCAGAGGGCGGCCGATCAAGTTTACTCTAGAGTCAGAGAAAAAATTGGGCGCAGATGTGCAGTGAATCGTTGCTTCAGTCGGGCCATACATTCCGTAAAGTATCCCTTCTTGTGCGTCTGAGGATCCAAACTCATCCACAACCCGCTTGGTCAGCATTTCACCAATGGTGAGAAGTACATTGAGCGACGGCACGCTTTGGCGACTACGCAGAAGCTCGCCAGCTACGGTTGGTGTCAGCTCAGCAGCATCTACCTGCATCTTTGAGATAACTTGCGGAAGATCTAAAAGCATGTTGCTTCGCTCTGAGCCAACGAGCGTGGCCCCTCTGAACCAGGGGAAAAATACTTCGAACACTGAGACATCGAATGTCGGAGAGGCAAATTGGAGAAACCTCCTAAAGGGTGGAATGAGACTGTCATGTGCGAGTAATGACTGTGAAGCTGCCCGGTGCGAGATGGCCACGCCTTTAGGCCGACCGGTTGAACCAGATGTGTACATAACATAGGCCAAATCTTCTGCGACGAGGGCTGGTTCTTGCCAGCTATATGAAGACGGTTCTAATTCAGGACTATCCACTAATATAAGGGGGATTTCCGTGGCGCTGGTGATCCTTGCTTTGAATGTGCTATGAGTCACTATCATATCTGCTGAGACGTCCTGTAGGATAAACCGAATTCGATCTTCTGGGGCATCTGTGCTAAGTGGACAGAAAGCTGCACCAGTTTTTAGGATTGCTAGCCACGCAATATAGAGCTCGACTGACTGGTTGAGAAGCACGGGAATGATTCGGCCCTTTGGCTTTGGACTTCTAGGCGTAAGAGCATGAGCGATGCGCATTGCTAACTGCGTCGAGAGGCAATCCACCTCGTGAAATGATAGACTCTTAACCGACTTATTTTGCTCGAGAAAATCCAAAGCCGGAATATCCCGTAGCCCGTGACTGAAAGCCAGCTGATGGAGAAATTGAGGCCCCGGCAACAGGTTAGGATATGGGTTAGCTATGGACAATTTCAAATCCATGTCCAAGCTCGTATTTGCTGGTATGACAGAGTGAGCAATCCTTTGCATGAGACGTGTCAATTGCAACCCAATCTGCTCTAGGTAAATTTGCAAGATTCCGACTTCTGATCGTAAAACACCACAACATGTACTCAAATCCACATCAAAAGACAGTGAAGACTTGCCCGTGACTCGGCCCGCACCCAATTGCAACATGTCATCCTCTCCTTTTTGACCTATTACGTTAATAGCGGTGAATTGTGCCTCTCCCGGGCCCAATAAGGATATATAATCGAACGTCTTTTCAATCAAGTTAGCTTTGACTGCTCGCTGATTGACTGCGAATACAGGCAATTCATTGCCGGTATATGCGTGTAAAAGCGCGGCCCATGCCGCAACCACGGTTTCAGCTGAGATAACAGGTGCTCCATTGATAGACTCATAAGACAACTTTGTTTGTGTGGCGCCGTCGCCAGTGGGATAAATATCTGGGATCTGTGTCCATCTTTCGTCGTCCATGACGGCAGATATTTCCCGATCCACGCCCGCCGTTGCAGCAATCTGAGAACGAGGAAGATTGAACAGAGAAAAAGCGAGAAGAAGAAGCTATCAAGCTATCTCCACTGAGGGGTGAGCTAGGTCGGAGGCAGTATGATGGTTTCTTTTTGCTTCCTGTGTTAGATTGAGTCAATGCCATGGAATAATCATGGATAGTCATGGATACGGGCGCGTTAAATACGCAGGATGTATTGATACGGTATACAATACATACATACTGTACATAGAGTTTCCGTGACGCCGTGACGGAAGTTACGTCGTCACTGTCAACACAGGGAAAGAAGGTGCAACCAACGGGAATCGCGACTTCCACATGTAGCGATTATCAAAATTAAAACCTCGGGGCAGAGATTCAAAAACCTGCCAGATTCACTCGACAACTCAACTACGTACTACAAAAATAACCTGCTTGGCTGTGGATATGTAAACATCAGGCTCCACTTCGATGATTCGTTGCTTGCCTAGGTAAGCTTGCCTTGCTATGTTGAACGTTCTGCTGCGACTGCAAGTCTGACGCAAAGATTGATATATACGTCTTTGCGGGCGTCAAATGCGCGTGCGATCATACTGCAGCATTAGTCGTTAGTAGTTACATACAACACTATTGCATCGACATGGGTGCTTTACATAACTAAGGCGAAGCACGCACTAGGTAGTTAACGAACATCGGACCATCCACCGACTTACGGCGATTTATCTGCAGTCGGCTCGGAGAAGAGCAGCTTGGGCTTGATCGACAGCTCTTGGTATTTACCCGCATGGTTTGAAGCTCATTTGTCCGAGATCGCTAGAGGATAAGGTAGTCTGCATGATATCCTACAGCATATCATTTCTTCTCTCGTCTTTCTCCTTCCTCTCGACGTCTCATAGCCGATTGTTAGCCATATAAGCGCCAGTGCCTAAGAGAAGAAGAGCCGGTGTCTGCTACATACAAGGGAAATTTTTCGAGGCATTGCGGGGCATTACATCCCACTTGCTTCACTTGGTGGAAGTTAAACAACAAATTAAGCTCAGTGTGGATCGCTTCGTCATGCATCTATTATTAAGTATCCGGTATGTTCCTTGAGAGCTAACCACGACATAGGCGTTTTTATTGCCGGCCCAGGGAAATAAAATTCGATAAAATTGACAACATGAGTGACCTACTTCCAATTCGGATCATATGATCGCTCTTGTTTGACCTGTCGAACTTTGATATCGAGGCGAGCTAAAGTACCGGTACGCAGGTACAAGTTGCGTACAGGTTCGGTCTCGGCCAGAAAATTTCGCTCGATATAATCCTCCAGTGCATAAGTGGAATTGAATACAATGGAATCGCCTAGAGGCAATTTCACGGAGGACCTCTACGATGTGGTTTGCGTGGGTTTCGGGCCAGCCTCTCTAGCAATTGCTATTGCAATGCACGACACTTTGAATATTCGTACATCAAGACATAATCAGAAACAGCCAAAATTGTGTTTCCTGGAGAAACAGCAGCAATTTGCATGGCATTCAGGCATGATGGTTCCTGGATCCAAGATGCAGATATCATTCATCAAAGACTTGGCCACGCTCCGTGACCCACGAAGCGAATTCACTTTTTTAAACTATCTGAAGAGCCAGGGAAGGCTTGTCGATTTTACAAATCTGGGCACTTTCCTACCATCGCGACTAGAGTTCGCGGATTATATGCGCTGGTGTGCTGCTCGATTTGTGGATGTTGTGATGTACGGCCAAGAGGTACTCGAAGTGGCTCCTGTGACGGCTGTCTCTGGTCTTGTTAATTCCTTTATCGTCAAGTCACGAAATGTGACGTCTGGGGAAATATCTTCACGACGGACAAGGAATGTAATCATTGCTGTGGGGGGGTTGCCCAGGATGCCACAAGGCATTCCTATTCATCCACGAATTTTGCACTCGTCTAGCTACTGCACACGAATGCGGGAGTTACTGAAGGATACTTCCCAACCTTATAACATTGCCGTACTAGGAAGTGGGCAGAGTGCGGCTGAGATATTTCATGACCTGCATCAACAGTACCCCAACACGAAGACGACATTGATCATGAGAGATTCCGCTTTACGACCAAGTGACGATTCACCGTTGTAAGCAAAATTACTCGCTCCTATATATTATTCTTTCCGAAGAACATTGCAAAGCTGAGTGCTAACACCTTGGCAACTAAATGTGCTAGCGTGAACGAAATCTTTAATCCAGAGAGGGTTGACGGATTTTACGCCAACTCGGAGGCAGAGCGCCACAGGTCAATCGCGTCTGACCGAGCCACGAACTATGGCGTGGTTCGGATTGAGCTTATCGAGAAGATATATAACGACATATATATGCAAAAGGTCAAGAGCCGCGATGAGAGCGAATGGCAGCAGCGGATTCTGCCTCGTCGCGAAATCGTGCGAGTCGACGGGAGTGCGCCAGATGGTCGACTAGCACTTCATCTTCGATCAGTGGATAGGCATGACAGCGCCGAGCGTCGCGGCAGCGATACCGGCATTGAAGAGACAGAAATTCTGCACGTAGATGCGTTAGTAGTCGCAACAGGATACACGAGGAACGCGCACGAAAGGATACTAGCGAAAATGGAGCATCTCCGATCCAACAACTGTTGGCAAGTAAACCGCAACTACAGCCTGGCACTAGACCCGAACAAAGTGAGCTCGGACGCTGGTATTTGGCTTCAGGGATGCAATGAAAGCACCCACGGCATCGGTGACAGCCTGCTTTCGGTGCTGGCTACGCGGAGTGGAGAATTGGTGGAATCCATTTTTAGGAGCAGTCATAGTGCGCGGGACGGCATTCGTGCTGCGTTGTAATGACTGTCAATGTTCAGAGTATAGGGGATGTTATTCAAGATGCCTAGGTACATACTTAATATGTATAGATTTTGCGCGTTCGCTTCAACCTTCTGAGTAGTTAAAGCATACGTACATCTTTTTGAAGGCGTTGCATTAGGTACCGAGCGAAGCAGAAAGAAGTCGTACTCCACAGTCACTAGTATATAGTTAGTGCGTACTAAACAGTGTGAAGTTTGAACTAAGAGGCTAGAGCATGGACATTACCTGGTATCCATCTTATCTGATCAACGCTCCGTACACGTTCGTGACGTGTACTAATACACAGAATTGAACCAACTCCAGCATAAATCAAATAGAGAATGGCAAAAGTGGTCATCGTAAAGTAACTACTTTATATGATTAGAAAACTAACACTCCTGCGTATCGACTTTATAACTACAGACTTCAGCGAAATGGAGGACACTGTCGGAACTAAAACGGTAACAAACGGTAAACCAAATACCAACTACACCAAAAAGGAGTATCCCTTTATGGGTCTTTTTGGTATTGGTTTATAACGGGTGCGAACGTTCCGTATTCGCTCGTATTCACGTGATATATTTCTAACAGACACCATGCGTCACGTGACATAGATTAGTTAGTTACCAGCTCCCCACCGGAGACAGAGAGAGACCAATCATACCATCATCTTCCCACTACGTATCATCTACGTTCGACCGTACCATACGCTCTTATCAGATGATCAGATAAAAATCGTGCCACGCCCTATGTGGGCCGTATCCACCGAGTTCATGTCCGATAAACGGCGCGCACATGCAAAGTCGTACGATTCGATGGAAATAGGAAAAGCGAGACGAGTGCATCTGCTCGTCGGTGACAGCTGATATGTATGTACCTATGTATGTATTTACGACAAATGACGCGCTTACCGCTGTGCCGAGCTGGAAAATCTTACCTACCTAGGTAGGTACCTTATTTTCTTGCTGAGTACTTTTCAGGGTGGTTTTTATTATGTACGTATTATATAGCTCGTGGCTTGATACGGTTGTTTAGGTAGAATTGGCTCTCCGATATATTTGAATGGGGTAATATATACGCGTCCTGTTCAACAAGCCTGTGCAAATATACACTCAAATGACATCGGGGAATAAAATAGAGAAGCCGCTCGAAACATGAACGCATTTGTGCAGGGAATGAGAATGAAGAGAGCTTAAGTCTAGTCAGGAAAAAACGGTCGTGAAAAAAATGCTCATCATACTGCCTGCTCGGGATCATCATTGGAAACACTCATATAAGCACCACTTCGGCTGGCTCCGCCGTGCGTTCTCAGCGGCGGCTCGTACATGGTATAATAATTGACGACCTCGCCGCCAAGCATGCCAGATCCAGGCTCACGCTTTCGAAATACCGGCGCAGAATCAAACCAGAAATCTTTGCAGTTTGTCACAACGCCGCGGGAATATGGATTCTTCTGTTGTGCTGATCGGCCCTGCGCAGTGGCAAAGAATGTGTCGAGACCCAAAAGACCCATCCATTGTCCCAAGAACCCCTTTTTACGCTGATGGTGGTGTGCGTGCCCTCCAGGTCCAGCCGCTGGACCGTGCCCTGCGCCAGTAAGCCCTGCAGCGGCAGGGGATGGAGTTCCTGCCACAAGAGCTGAAGTGATGGCCTGAGAAGCTGAGTGTCCATCAAGCGAAGCGCCACGCAGGTTTTCATACGTTGTTTGATGTCTCGAAATCTGGACTAGCTGTACGCAGCACAGCATCGTTACCCAAATCAACTGCACTGCGGCCCAGAAAGCGACGAAAAGGGTAAAGGTATCTTTCGACAATATCGTGCAAAGATTGTCGTTAATGACGTTGCATTTGAGCGATTCCGGCGCAGGGAGCAGCTCGATATCTTGAAAATGATAACACCCAGTTAGATTCCATCCTGGCGGGATTCTGTGAAATAGCACTTTGACATGACTTACAAGCAACCACCAATTGGATGAAAAGCACGATACCGATCTCTAGAGACAGGATGTACACGACAAAATGCCGTAGGTTATTTGCACCAACGCAGTTGAAGATCCATGGGCAGTGGCTGGAACAGTGTTAGCTCTATCGTCGTGATGTGCTAAATGATAAATCAAGGGTACTACATAATACATACTGATCGTGTTTGGCAACACACCGAGAACACCGTCGACAATGCTTGCTTCGCAAAGGCTTTCGGACCATACAGTGAATGCAAAAATGCTCTTCGTTGAATTTCCAATTATCAATCAGCTCTCGCATAGTCTCTCTCTGCTGGTTCCTGCTACTAAGCTTCGGTACGAAGCCGGGGTCTTCAATCATGGCAAATATATAGAAATATGTCGTTGAGAGCATAAATATGGCGAAGAAGACATTCAAGATAGGATGTACGGACCACGTCACTGCTCGTATTAGTGGGTTTCTCTCGTGGCAGGAGAAAACTCACCAGGCATTACCCGGAAAACGTATGTAGCTCCAACCCAGAAAAGACTCCCCGCAAAGACACCGGCGAGGTATGGCTATGGCTCAATTAGTAATCGATACAAAAAATAGATGGACTCAACCTCACCGTCTTTTGCAGCACACGAAATTCTCCAGGCCCCTTACTAGCAACCTGTTGTGCCAAATACTGCATGCCGAAAATAAGCACTGCCGCGACTGGGATGCCAATGTAGATAGCAGAATTACTTAGAATCCAAATCGACATGTAGAGTGTGAGGAACGGCCAAAGAAAGAAGAACTTGGTCAATAGACTCTTATTGTGCACAAACACGGTCATGCCCAATGGAAGCGTTTTCAGATTTCCGTTTTGATCGTACCCATAGTCGTTCAAAGCTCGATGATAGACTCGAGCCGACTTCATTTCGCTAGCAACGTCAGATGGCGACTTTCCGTCTCTCGTTCTCGCGAACCGGTCTGCTCCGTATTCGAGAACTTTTTGAATGCACATATATGACCCCTTGACCAGAGCCCAGTGTAACGGAGTGAGCCCGCCCTCGTCAGCGGCATTCACGTTAGCGCCCCATCTCAGAAACAGATCAACGCAAACGGGAAGCCCCTTATACGCCGCCCACATCAAACCGGTGTGACCTTGGGGATCGGGAATGTCAACGGGGATGCCTTGATGTAGCAAAAGAAATACCAAATAAGCATTTCCATCAATGGTAGCTAAATGCAAGATATTATATCCCTGGACATCGGTGAGAAGGGGGTCGGCACCCCGTTGGAGTAGCAGGTCGACAATATAGTAGTGGCATCGCTGTGCAGCCCACATCGCTGGTGTTGCGACAGACTCGCCTCCTTTCGCATTCACATCTGCTCCGGAGTCGAGAAGGAACCGGCACATTGCATATTGGTTATTGATGGCAGCCCACTGTCTCAAAAGAATATAACGATTAGATACTACGCATTTCTCGAGTGTTTGATACATCGAGGGCACTTACGTGTAGCGGTGTTATACCTTCCTCGTCGTGGTACTTGGCATTGTATTTCTTCGTATCAAACAGTTTTTGCATTGCACCGATTTCCCCTAAACGAGCCAGCTGCATGATATCCAGTTCGACTGGCACCGCAGCTCTGTCGCTAGGCTGCCCGTCTGCAGTAGTCATATTCTTCAGCTCGACACCGTCTGTCGAAGCTTGTGGTGGCGCGGCTGACGATTTCCCGTTTGGCATTGCTTGCATAGTTGGGTTCGGAGGAACGGTACCATTTTGCTGCGTGCCGGAGGGGGATGAGGACATGTCTGTTGCCTGCTGCTATTGCCAGAAGGTCAACAAAGCAAAAATGGACAGAGGTAGTTACTAGGTAATAATTCAAAAGGAGCTGAGATGGGCGCCGCAAGGGAAAGCGCTGATTAACGTAGATGGAGCGCGCAAGTCTCTAGCATAGTCCGTGATCCGCGATTAGAAAGAAAGAACGAAAAACGAGAATCTTTTAATTTATGTTGACTAACTGACTGATTGACTACCTAATAATAAATTGAAGTTGAAGTTGAAGTTGCGGAATCGCGGGAGCTGAGACAAACTAGCCTAACTGTTTTTGGTTAAGCTGTCTTTCCGCTCCAGTCAACCACAGGACACAAAAGGAAGAGGAAAGATAAAACTAGGAAAAATAAAGCAAATGGGTGAAAGCAAAGACGGAGAGAGAGTTAGGAAGAGGCTATTTCATTTCACGCTTCACAGGCCACGTCACCTTTCCTCCTGTCAGAGCTTCAATCTTTTCCACCACGGCGTCGAATGGTATGAAATAGGTTATTCTACCATCACGACTTGCTCCAAACTGGAGTCCCACCACACATAAATCTCCGGAATCGTTAGTCGACTCTCTGAATGAATTCTTATACCCTCGATTTTGACGTTTATTCTGGGCAAATATGAACGAACCCGAGTCGCCAGGTTGCGAGAAAGATCTATCCCTGGGGCCACACGCACAGATAGCCCACGCAGAAAAAGCCTCAAGATGATCATCGATCTGGAGATCAACCATGATACGATGTAACATTCCTTCAGTGAACCCAGTCGAGCGACCACGCTTGCCAACAATCTCGATGGGCCGATTTTGTTCCGTGTTGGATAAATCCTCTACATCCCATGACTGCCATATGTCGTGTTCGGTAGTGAGAGACGAATTGTAAAGCGGCACCGGAACTTCCTCTGGACGTGGTACTAGCTCGGTGACATCAATAAGAGCAATGTCCATCGCTAGGCTATTGTAAAATTCGGGATGATGGTAATCGCATTTGCCACATGCTAAAGCTGTTACGTGGCCTATGCGACGGTTTTGACGTGCGATTTCAACTTGCTGCGTAAACATATTGATTGCTTCGTTTAGTTTGTGGATGGAATCATCTAGGCGGCGGAGAGCTTCCACATCATCTGTCAGGAGCGCTTTTTTCTGCTCGTCTCTCTCCTTCCTCTCACGGAACATCTCAATATTGGATTCACTGTCCCTGATGAATTCATCGACATCCATCTGAGCAGGAGATTGCATATGATATCTTTCTCCATGTAGACTCAAGCCTGAAGCTAATCGACCCTGTTCGATCCTTCCTAGGGCCAGATCAAATTTCATCAGTGGATGGGCGTTCGTTACGCCATATATTCGATCTTCGGACGCTGAATTGCTTTCGGTGCGCACGCGGACGTAGCCCCCTAATGTAGCACTGCTTGTACCATCATTCAAAACTCCGACGCCACTTCCAGGTTTTGGAGGCAAAGCAAAATCCTCGGAACAAAGGTTCACGATTGCGGGCAAGTTATTGTTGCATAAGAGCCCATCACTAGCTTGCCATATCTCAACAAAGATATCTTTTGGCAACATGAGGGCAAGCTCTGTTTCCAGGACTCTCCACAGTGAGTTGTCGATATCAATTGCGTCAAACCACAGGACACATGTGTGGTCTTCGGTGTGTTCGTTAGATGCCTTCAGTCCCATTAGGGCCATGGCCTGCCAGAGTCTAGGCAGACTCTCGAACTTAGCGCGGATCTGAGGCCGATATTGGGTCATCCATGCTTCTACCACCTGTTCAGAATGAGGGGGAAAGTCGGTAAGATGCAGACTCTGTTCGTAGACGCTGTCGTAAAGCTCGATACCAATGCTGCGTAGACTGGGGATTTCACGGAGTACATGATGAATATCGACAACGGCCTTTGCCCACGCCTCGGGGTTTGCTTTCTGTTGTTCTGGATCAAATACACACTTGACAAGCACACGGAGGTGGTCTTCGGGAGGGTTACTTAGATATCGATGTTGCGTTCGATACGCCAGGGTGAAAATATAACTCCCAAAGGTGCTTCCTTAAGCGATATGGTGCTTGTCTAGGATGGTGCTGATGCGAGATTCCAGATTTTGCAAGTCCTCTTTTGAGATATTACCCGAAGGTGGGAACGTTACTACTACTCGTTGATAGCAAAGGCGCGGCCATCCAGCACGGTACTTCCAACGGCTGTCCACATCAGCGAGCGTAATATGCATGTCTGGTTCCATGATGCGAGACTGGGAGACGGGGTCAGCGAGAGGTCTGTTAGCAAGAGGTCTTAGCAAGAGGTCCGATGCACTGATATGTCGCTCCATGTGACCAGGTAAGCAGTTCCTGGGTGGTTGAGACGACCAACATCTTTCTTGTTAGGTAGGAGACTTTGTGGAGAGTGAAGTGAAGTGAAGGGATAATAGGAAATAGGATTGAAGCATGGGAGATGGAGAGATAGATGCATTGATATAGGTAGGAAAGTGACTTACCTCAAAGTACAGTAGATTCTAAGCAGGGGCGCTCCTGGTTGTTCAATGAACAAACAAAGAATGATATTGTAGAGGTTGAAAATTGTGAGTTGGGGAGACCTCTAAGAGCAAACCGATGGTAGCAAACGGAGTTGAATATAATATGGGTGGGTGCCTGTGACTGATCTTATATGGTAGGCACCAGCCGCATTCTGACCAGGTAATCTCCGGTGTCTTCTTTCAACAAAAGGGCAGTGGTTTCATGACTTGCCGGTGTGATACTAGAAAAAAGGATCAACATGCTCTTTGAAGGCGATATTTTTTGACAAGCTACCATGAACTCTGTTTATTCCAAGGTTTCATTAGACTCAAGTGTGATGTTGCAAGAAAGAAGTCTTGCCATTAGGGAACATCCTGGAAGGAAACAGAACCGCGATTTTGAAGTTTGCTGGATCCTGTGTATGTATCAAAGCGGTTGCAAGGTGGTTATACAAAGCACACACATGTTCTATTTCTATGTATGTTTCCGCATTAGGTACGCGCCTAGATTCATAGATTAGTTACATTAGTACACACCTAGCAGGGTTAGAAGGCGTGTTCCAGTTCTACTAGGGATGTTATAACATCATAGATGAGGCCTACATGTACCTAGGTAGTTGATAGGCTAATAGTGGTTATCATAAGATAAACTCAGGCTAGCGTTACGTCTCAATACGCGGCAGATTTGTTAGGTTTTCACTAAAATTACGTTCCAATTACATTTATAATACGCGGAGTTGTCTCCTTGTGACATTATCCTAGAATAATGAATCCTTAGTCCTTAGATTGTTCGCTACTTTCGCTTCTTGGCTAGTTAGTGACAACAGAGTACCTAGGTAGTTAGAAATTGGAATATGTATTATTGCCAATAATTATCAAGATCATAATCCAACTAGTACACATAACTATGATCCAAACAGTGCTATATAGTACAGGTATATTCACAGGCTTGCTAAATAAATCTATATAGCAATCTGCTACCAAACCAACTGCTTTAGTCCTAGAGGAGACACGTATCTCCTTTAATTCAAAATCATAAAGCATGAGAATGCACATGCACAAGCAGCCACAGATAGAATGTGATCTGTTCACATTCAAAGGCTTTGACAGAACATAAACTTAAAGCTGGAAGGTTTCACGATGGAATCTCAGGGATCGTTTGTGCAATGGTATCATTGTGATGCCCCACTGGTGGTGGCGGTGGCAGGTAAGTCACACCAAGACGCGGCACATCTTGGAGCAACTTCGCCTGATCTACCAATGCAGGAGCATCAACGCGCAAATCAAAGTCTGTAAGGAAACAGAATGTGATCTCAAGGCGAGTAAGTTCGCGCTCTGCGACTCCGCCAACGCGCGCAAAGCGGCCGTGCGGATAGCTCAAGTCTTCAAGCGCCTTGGTTGCCACTCGAAGCGCTGCCAGTACCAAACGGTGCACGTTGCGAGGAGTAACCGACAAAGCTCGTTCTGCAAAGACCATCCTTGTGATATAGAGGCTTGCCGCGAGGTAGACGGCGGTCGACATGGGGCAGTACTTGTGAAGACGGCCTAGGTACTCTTCCAAAGAGATAGGCGGCGCTTTCTTGGAATAGAATCTTTTCACCAGCACATCATGTTGGATTACGCTTTCGGCAGTCATGTCTTTAGAATTGTCTTTGACATCGACGCAGTGCAGTTCGGTGATGCTAACAGTGGGGGATTGTTTCTCCGCGATTATATCCGCATGTTCCCCCGGCTTAGGCGGCTGTTGTGCGTATGCGATTGCAGGAACGTCGCCAGTGATACGTGCTAATTCGGTTAAATAGGTAGTGACGGCTTTCAAAGCGTCGGCAGCAGGTATCTGGAATATATTTACACCTCCTGGCGCATCTGCTGGAGGAATGCCTGGTTCCGCAGGTGCATGCTGGGGTGACGAGCCTGTGAGCTCTCTTCCGTCTTCATGATGCTCAGTCTGAGCGCCCATGGCGTCCAGTCAGAAGCTAGCAAGGTGTCGAAAGTCGATTCGTAGGGGTAAAGGGAGTGGCAATATTGTGAGTACACCTGAGACTACAGGCGCACATGGAAGCTTTGGATAAACCTCTCATTGTCCTCCGAATATTAGGTATGTGTGGCCGGACGCTTCGCTATGGGTGATCTGAAGGGCAGGCGCAGGGGTGTCGACGGAGGGCAAATTGTGATTCAGATCTGACGTGGATTTTGCGAATCACTAGAGATCAATCACTAGAGAGTCCAGAGTCGAGTAGAGGTGAGATGAACGAACAACGAAGAACGTTGCTTTTTGAGGTTTTGCGGAGCACACGATGGCTCCACTTTTCGGCCCCGCTACGCAAGCCTATTGGCTGAGGCGCTTATGTCTCCTGATCTCTAGTATCTACTCCGTACAGCACAACAACTACAACTACAACTACAACTACGATTATTTTGCGCCAGCACATCGGGAAAAGAAGCACTGAAGGTGTCAATTTGTCATGCTACAGAAAGTATTAACTAGATGCAGAAATGAGAGTGGAAAGAGAAACCATGATCGCGAGTGAAATGCTGATAAGTCCAGCTTATCAGACTAGTCGTCTCGCACCCAGGTAGACTGGGAACCTCGAGAAGTATGCTGGCGAGAATAAGGGTGGTCATCGATATATCGATCGCTGCGGTCCGTAGCTCGACGGCTCCCTTCTTGCGCCCCATACCGAGAGGACCCTGGTGAACGTTGCGTCTGGGGTTCGCTGTCGTTGGTCACCACCCGGCGCGTGTGAGTCAGCCGGCGAATCCGTATCCTTTCCACGTCGCCATTGGACTCATATTGCGCCTCAACGACAGAGAGTTTCTGAACAATTTCTGTGCGTCTTCCTTGCCCGACTTCATGCCCAGACTCATCAGAAGGCCTAGTAACAAGGCGCGCCGTTTCGCGACCTGCGAGATGCGTTAGCTTTTGGCCGGCTGATGTTCCGACTTGCGGATCTCGCTGTGTTGACTCACGTGCGGTTAAGACTGTACCTGTATCTCGCCGTGACGATGGGCGTGTCGAATGTGCCGTTGGGACAAGTGCTGTCTCTCGCCGCGATGACGGACGTATGGAATGTGCCGTTGGGGCTAGTGCCGTCTCTCGTGATGACGAGCGTATCGAATGTGCCGTTGGGACAAGTGCTGTGTCTCGCCGCGATGACGGACGTGTGGAATAGGCTGTTGGGACTATTGCTGTGTCTCGCCGAGAGGACGGGCGAGCTGTTGAATGCGTTGAATACGTTGGTGAGATATCTCGCCGTGATGTTGGCCGTACCGTTGAATATGCCGTTGAATCTCTAGCGCGCCTCGCTGAGTCCCGGTGCGATTTATCCCTAGAGGTTGAGGCAGACGAGGTTCTACCAGTCTCGCTGGGGTAGAGTGTTAACAGACGATCAGACATTTTCGGTTTTTCTCTTGGCCGTCCTGCGGATATTGCAACAAGTGAAAATAAGATATGGACTGTTGAAGTCGATTTGGATGCTTTTTAATTTCGCTGGTTTCCTTGCTCTGGTCCGTTGTGGAATATGATCTATAGACTGGGAAAGAGGTGCAATTTATACATGAGCTTGACGAGTGAGTTTTGCGTCGAAAGCCAGCCCAAACACGAATATACAATGCATTGTTGTGTTTGTCCTTTGAAACCTCTTTCATGTCATCCAGAAACGAGTCTTTCATCAACATTGCCATTGTAACTTCCCACAAAGCTCGACCCAACTCAAGACACAAGGCCAAACAATGCGGATAATTAGACGGCGGTGCCTATGCAGTGCAGCTGATTCACACTAAAGTATCTTGGTATTTGCTAGGCATAGCAGAATACAGAAATAGACTAAAACCAGCGCCTGCAACTTCATTACAACTCTTCTTTCGATGTTGCGATCTCACTATATCATACCAACCAACTCTTTCCATGATAGGTACGGTACGACGTGAGTGTTGTAGATGGACAACTATTGTTTAGACGGCTTTATGCTATCAATGCTCATTGAACTGTATCACGCTGTGTATGAGAATAATCTACAAAGGAAAGAAGAAAGATGGATATGGAGTCAAAACACACGACAAGAACAAAATCTTTGAGCTTCAAATTACAAATCAAGATTGTGTATTAGCTTAAAACCGATATACGGAGTGGATGTGTCTCATGATAGATGGAAATGGCATGCTGCTTTCAGTCAGAACAAAGACTTGGAACTCGTTGGGAGACCTCGGGTATAGCTGTGCAAATGAATAATGAACTAGGAGTTATTCACGTCGGGAACTTTCTGTTTATACAAGTAGGCAATCAGGCAGAATAGCGAGCAGACGGTGGAATGATACGTAATATTATTCCCATTTCTCTATAAACCTCTCCCGTAACTTATCCGGTTCTGCCAGCATACCCAAATCAACTCCTTCGATCTCCTTCTGGATAAGCATGAGCTCCTTCTCGAGGTTTGCAAGATCTGCTTTCTGAGCTGGGTCCACTAGCGACGGCTCAGATGCATCGGAAACCTGGAGTGCAGATGCCAGTAGTTCTTTGGCTTCGTCGGTAACGCCCAGTGATGCCAGCAGTGGCATCTCTGCCGCCAGGCCCAGCGAGTTGTGGCGGAGGATGTCGGCTATTTCCGAGCGTTTTTCCGAAACCGTATCGGTGAAAGTGGCCTCGCCATGCAATGCCGTTGAGATGCCTAGACGCCGCAGAAAGCTCTCGAGTGCCTGTGCCGGCGGTTGGGACTGGGTAGGTTGTCCCGTTTGAACTTTGATAGACGATATGGATGATTCTCGGCGATGAGACTTTTTACTTTGAGTCTCCGCCGTCTGGTTATTGGTGATTTCCTCTTTAAACAAAACGGACAACTGCTCCAAGGCTTCACGGTGCGATCGACGATGGAGCATTCCGTCGAGGTCTTGTTTTGTAGAGCGTGTCATCTCGGAGAGCAAATCCAATATCTTTAGGCAAGATTAGGTGAGAATAAAACTGATGGGAGGAAACACATACATACCACGTCGAAATTTTCTCCCAAGGAACGAGCGAACTTCTGTTTCTTTTTCTGAAGCTCAGCAAGTACGGGCTGTCCAAACTCCTGCCTCGCAGACATTTCAGCCAAGACATCAATCTCAGAGTAGAGTGACTCCAGATCCTCTAACGCAATGCACGCATCGTGACTATCAGGGATATCTTCCGGGGCATCAACATCTGTGAGAAGTGTTTCTAGGTATAAACGATCTAAGTGGCACCGGATCTCCGCAGACGTCAAATTCGACAGGGTCGCAATCAACTCTAGTGCTCGCTTCTCCGTTTGTTCGTTCACCTCCGTGAGCTCCAACTCGGCCGCCAGCTTTTCTGCCTTAACAAGAGCATCGTCGTCGTTTATCAACTTGGAGCTCACGCTTTGAAGTATTTGTTTTCTCCCCGTGCTACTTTGCTGTTTGTAGTGAAGCATGCAGTTTTCGAAATTGCTCACGATATCCTCAGCCTAAGGTCTGGTGAATAACACGGTACTATAAAAGTTTGTGCGAGTGAAAGAAGCTGTACCATAGCTGTGGTCCTTTGTTTCTCCAGCAGATGCTGCCGTTTCAGTGCAGCCATATATCGGCCATGGTCTCGGTTGGTTTCCTGTCGGTTCTTTTGCAACGTGCCAGAGAGTTCAAACTGTGCTTTTAATGCCGTTACCTGTTTTGCGTATGTTGCAGTGGAAGACTTCAGAGTCGCGGTGGCTGCGCGGATTTCGTCGTCGCTCAAGGGTCGTGTGGATGTTAGTTCAGGCTGCCGGAGGAAGGTGTCAAGTATGCCGGCGCGCTCCAAGGCTTTGCTTCTGTTACCTCCTCTATTAGTAGTGCTTGGTTAGATATATACCTAGGTATATATATATACACAGCAGTCACGTACAAGGCTGCTTCATCCTTTGAGAGCAGCGTAGGGGCGTTGCTCCTGCTTTGTTGCTCCTCATCCTCCAGCTCGCGTTCACTGGCCTCTTTCTTGAAGCTGACGCTATGTGAGACGAGGAGATGGTTTGGCATGGTTGCTAATAACAAACATCTCGTTCGGCTTATGCACGAAGCTCCGGCAGATCCCCCGCCAGTGGAAGAGCTCAGCTGCAGGAACAGGAAAGCAACCTTGGAACGCGAGCAACTGCGTGGCCTGTCAACTTTGTCCTGTTAGGTACGGAGTAACTCTCCCCGAGCCTTGAGAAGTTGAGGTCTACGGGGAGTGGGTGCCTCAGGCTGCGCAGCCGTGCCAAGGTTATCCATATACCGAGTAATAGAGTATACTGCAGCCACCATAATCGACTGTATGCTTTTTGGGGTACTGGTTGACTCCTTACTGTGATTATTCCAAGTACCTCATTCCTAGTGAGGATAGGCGCGATGCGTCTACGATATCATGATAAGAGTAAATTGGAATTGCCGAGGAGCACAGCACACTGTATTTAGTATTTACGACTTGATAAATCTTCCTGTCGTCAGAGACACATGACTCCCCGTAAAGATCATTTTCCAAGACCATTCTGTGTATCCCTAATCTAATCATGGAGTGCACGGATATCCCATCATTTTGTTGGCGTTGAGATCGGAGGGATCTTTTCTTTCCCGGCCTTAGCCTTCTTCGGCTTCAATGCAGCTTTCTCGTCTTTCGTCTTCACCGTCTGGCCACCGAACATTAGACGCTATTCTTCAGCTTTCTCAGGCTTGATACGAGTAAACAGATACTCAGCCTTGCCAGTTCGGTGACCTTCCTTGATGGAATCTGCGTTCCAAACGTCGGGGACAAGAAGTGGTTCCGCAGAAAGTTGCTTGTTGATGGATCGCGCAGTATCAGGCATATACGGCGAAATCACGCTGGCAAGAAGGTGGACTATATTGAAGGCTAGACCAACAACAGCTGCGCATTTAGCTGGCTCAGTCTCAGCAAGGTTATTGCCCAGTTTATTAGACTGGAGGAATATATTGCCCTGCTGAGATATCTGCAGAGCTGTCGTCAGTCCAGCACGGATTTTGACGGCATCAAGCTCCGTAACGTATTGCGCCAGTAATTTTTTCATGTCTGCTTTCCACTCGTCGAATGCAGGAACGTGGTACGCAGTATAATCAGGCACAACGCCTTCAAAGCGCGAGTTGACAAACTTCACAACCCGATTTACAAAGTTGCCCAAGTTGTTGAGAAGAGTGCTGTTGTTGGCGCTAACAAACGAATCCCAGTCAAACTCAGTGTCGCTTGTTTCTGGGCGATGGGCGAGTAGGTAGTAGCGCCATACATCACTCGGCACACCGGTCTTCTGAGCAGAGTCACCAAAGACACCAACACCACGCGACTTGGAGAATTTCCCACCTTCGTAAGTAAGAAATTCCGTGGTCGAGAGATGATGAAGTTTGATCCAGTTATCTTTTGTGCCAATCTGAGTACCAGGGAAGATCACAGTATGGAAAGCAACGTTATCCTTGCCCATGAATTGATACAACTGTACATTGTCTGGATTGTGCCACCATTGTTTCCATTGACTAGTGTACGCGGCTGTGATCGATACATATCCAATGCAAGCATCGAACCACGGGTAGATCACTTTGTTCTCATATCCTGGCAAAGGAACTGGTGTGCCCCATTTCATATCCCTTGTAATGCTTCGTGCTTTCAACCCTTCTTTCAGCCATGCTGCGGTAATCACTTTCCCATTGTTGGTCCACGCTCCTTCTGTCGAAGAGTTTTGGAAAAATGCTTCAATTTCCGGTTGCAATTTATCAAGCTCGAGGAATATATGGGTCGTCTCCTTGGTTACCGGAGTAGAATTGTCAATTTTACACCGAGGATTCAAAAGTTGAAGGGGATCAAGAAGCCCGCCACAACCATCGCATTGATCACCACGAGCTTCAGGATAGCTGCATATAGGGCATTCTCCTTCAACAAAGCGATCTGCGAGAAAGGAGTGGTGCTCTTCGCAATAGAGTTGTGTTGTGGTCTCTTCTTTCAACAAATTGTTGTTGTATAATTTCAAGAAGATTTCTTGGGTGATCTCGGTTTGGAGCTGGGTTGTGGTGCGGCCAAAGATATCAAAACTGATATTGAACCACTTGTATATCTTGGCGTGGATCGCATGGTATTTGTCACACAGTTCCTGCGGTGTACATTTTTCCATCAGAGCTCTTGCCTCGGTGGTTGTGCCGTATTCATCAGTCCCCAGAGAATCAAAAGAGTCATTATTCGGAGTTGCGAGCAAGAAAGTTGAGAACGGAATGAAAGTACGCACCACAGACATAGATGGCATTGATTGCACGGGCTCTGCAGTATCTCGCAAAAACATCTGCCGACAGAACTGACCCTACCACGGTGCCCAAATGCGGAGTGTTGTTTACAAAAGGCAATGCGCTGGTGATGAGTACATTCTTCTTTCCAGGCTCTGGAAGAATAACGCTGTGGTTAGCCATGATGATTGATGTTCCTGAGGTTGATGGTATATGGTAAACATACAATTACATACATGTACTGTGACACCGCGGCTAGAAGCGGCGAGGGGCAGAACAAACCCGGCTGCATTGCGCCACCTGTATTTGCAACTTGAAAAGATAAAAAAGTCAACACCACTCTTCCAGTATTCTCGTAATTCTCTTCTCAATTTACTCTGCTTCCGCAGTTCAACCAGTATATTCATGGCGTCTTCACAGTCCGTCACTCCGCCCGGAGTGCTGAGCAGCATCACGGAGCATATTGGGAACACCCCTCTGGTCCGACTGAACCGTCTCCCGCAGAGCTTCGGCATTGAAGCGACCGTCTACGCGAAATTGGAATACTTCAATGCGGGGGGAAGTGTGAAGGACCGCATTGCCCTACGGATGATCGAGGAGGCCGAGAAGTCGGGCAGAATCAAACCCGGAGATACATTGATTGAGCCTACAAGTGGGAACACGTAAGACGCAAAAAAAAAAAGAGAAATACTCAGGTTCCTCTATCTGAGTCTTACTGTGCTGGCTGACATTCTCATTGCATTTTCTAGTGGCATTGGCTTGGCACTTGTAGCAGCAGTCAAAGGTAGGGCACACCCACCAGCTTCGTTGATTGATTGTTGCAGAGTGCTGAACGGGATCTTATCTTCACTACTACAGGATATAAAACGATAATCACTCTTCCAGAGAAAATGTCCGCCGAGAAAGTCTCCGTGCTCCGTGCTCTCAATGCCAACATTATCCGCACACCCACCCAGGCCGCATACGACTCCCCGGAGTCTCACATCGGAGTTGCCAGACGCCTGGAGAAAGAACTGCCCAACGCTCACATCCTCGACCAATACAGCAACCCCAACAACCCATTGGCGCATGAGTACGGCACCGCGCAGGAAATCTGGACCCAGACCGAGGGAAAAGTCACAGCCGTGATAGGCGGAGCTGGCACCGGAGGCACTATCACGGGGATTTCGAGAGGCGTAAAGAAACACAACCCGGCCATCAAGGTCATTGCCGCCGATCCGTACGGCTCGATCCTGGCGCTTCCTGCGGCCCTGAATGTGGAGCACGAGAATGAGCCGTACAAGGTTGAGGGTATTGGCTATGACTTTGTTCCCGATGTCCTCGACCAGTCTTCCGTTGATAAATGGGTCAAGACGGATGACAAGGAGTCCTTCCAATACGCCCGCCGGCTGATTGCCGAAGAGGGTCTTCTGGTTGGAGGTAGCAGCGGGAGTGCCTTTGCTGCTCTCCTCAAGGCGCATCAGGACCAAGCTTTCACCAAGGACGACGTTGTTGTAGTAGTGTGCCCGGATAGTATCCGAAGCTACCTCACCAAGGTAAATCTAGACATCAGAAGAAAAAAAAATCTTCATCCACTGACATAAATTATTTTCTAGTTTGTGGACGATGACTGGCTAGCTGCAAATGACCTCCTCCCCTCTGTGCCAGCTGAGCTTTCAACCATCTCCTCCGAGACCCCAGCCCGCGATGACAAGAAAGACGTCTTCGCCAACGGCCGTGTTCGCTCGCTCAGACTGAAACCCGTGACTACAGTGCGAACCAACGATTCATGCCAGTCCGCAATCGAACTGATGCGCGAGAAAGGCTTCGACCAGCTGCCGGTTCTAAGCGCAGATGGCAAGAAACTTGCCGGACTCGTCACCCTCGGCAACGTTTTGAGCTGGATTTCACGCGGACGAGCAGCTGGTAAGAGCCCTGTTGCCGATGTCATGTTCGACTTCTCCAAGCTGCCGGAGGTCGTCACGGATCCTAGGGATATCGGGGTTTCGTTGCAGGCTGCTGGAGACCAGCAACAGAAGACAAAGAATCGTAATAAATTCTTCGAGATTACGTGGGACACGCCGCTCAGCGTTCTCAACCGATTCTTCGAGTGGAATAGTGCTGCTATCATTACTGAGCGCGACGAGAATGGTACTATCAAGCCCGTTGCAGTCGCGACAAAGGTTGATCTGCTTACTTGGCTGCTGCATAAGAACAACAGCTCATAAATTTATAATCAATTGTCTTTTAATAGTAGTTTGCTTTCGCGCTTTTGTCATATTTGGTCATGTTGGATACGGTGGTTTTGGTTGGCTTGACATCTTAGCTAGACGAAGTACCCAGGTAGTTGATAGATATAATTCACGGCTGATGCTGCTTCTTAATGCATTCAGGTTAGAGCCGCGGTGCAGACAGTGGTTCCGTTGATACGAGACTTCATCTTAATCCACGGCAAGCGAAAGGTTGGCTAGGATGCGCCTTGCTTGGAAATTATTTTCCTTAGGAAGTCCTCTCCTTACTTCTCGCCCTGACATCGACTAGCATGATCACAGGAGAAGACTGGCCGCTGGTAGCATTCTGAAGATACTTCTGCTGGGTCAAGGCGTGGATCGGGATTGTTACGTAGCGGATTCGAGGCGTCCGCCGCTGACTGATTCGCTTATCCAATATAGTCCAACCTCAGAGACACTTTCCAATCCATTCTTCCCATTTCCAGATACCAGCAGCATCTGCGTCGCCATCCTGAGCCCTGGTGAAACCCCCAATAACCTCGACCTTAATGCCAATGTCGTCTTCCAAGGCTTGGAAACTAAACGACTCGCGGCCGTCGTCGCCTCCTAGAATTTCATCTTCATCCTCGTTCAGTTCGGAGTCCGCACTAGCATCCATAAGGCCCTTTTGACGGGTCTTCCTGAGCAAGTCAATCTCCGACTCGAGCTTTTGTCGGACAGATCCCGGTGGCAGGGCCGTAAAGAGGTCCTGCTTATTCGAGGCTACTAGAAGAGGTATCGTCCTTCCTGCCTTTGAAGATGACTTGCCCTTGTTCAATACAACTTTCTGCAGCACCAGGAGGATATCGTATAAGTAACCAGCACTGTCCCGTAAATTCTCAGCCTCTTCCGAAAGGGCTGCAGCATCCACGAAGAAAATGATGCCCCGCGTAGGCGAGGCTTCTTTCTTTGACTTCAAATCTGCTTGCAGCTGGGATAATTGCGCTGCTCGGAGCTTGCCATGGCCCGGAGTGTCTTTCAAGATGTATTTGACAGGGTTCCTCTTCGAATCGGCAAGACTAGTGTCATTCACAGACCGATAGCGATTGGAGAATATGGGAACGGACGGGGGAAGTGTGACAGTCGTAGCTGTGGATGTCTGGGATGTATGAGTAGTGGGTGCTGCTGCTGATCGCCGCAACGAGGCCGATTCGACCTTTAAAATGGACATGTTAGTGCGGATGCTTGGTGATTGAAAACGCTTACATACCAGTGTAAGAAAAGCTGTCTTTCCAGCTCCACTCGGTCCGAGCAGAACGAACGTTGACAAGGAGGGGCTGGCTGCTTTGCGATAGAGTGCCCAGTGAAGCAAAGCCGGCAGGGCGAGGGCCACCGCGAGGGCTAGAAAGATGGCAAGCGGGTTGCCATCGAGTAGCGTTGTAGCGACAGATTCGACCTTGTGCCAGTCCATGCCGCAATCACTTGCAGTATACCCGGTACCGACGTAGGCGATGCAGGAGAGAACAGGGAGGAGGAATGAGGAATGAAGGATGAAGTGAGGTGAAATGAGGAAGTTGGGAAGGAGAGCCTCAGGCAGCGCTGGAGGTATGCCGCAAGCGGGTCCCGCAGCCAATAAGGACGCTTCCTGCTTTACGTCTGGCATTCAAGAAGCAAGAATCAACTTATCAAGAATCAAGGATCTAGTAACATACCAAATTGCCAATGCGTAAGCAGGAGAAGCTAGGAGGCTGTCACTCGGCCGCTGCAGAGATGGCTTTCAGATCTCGTGTCGGGGAAAACATCACAATTCCCTCGCTCTGGTTCGCCTTCAATAGCATCAACAAGAACAGCCGGACTGAGTGCAAGGATGCAGCTGGTCAAAGCAGCCTCATTGCTAGCACTATTGCCTCTTCCTCTGTCGGTATTTGCTGATGTGCAATTCACGGACCCTGGGCCGGGCTCAACAGTCAACAGCGGCGACATATTGACAGCGTACTGGAAAGATTCCGGGGAAGCGCCTACTCTACTAGAACTGCATGATTATGACCTCTTTCTGTGCGCTGGAGGGTCCTCAGAAGAATACTCTGTATGATACAGCTGGTCCCAGTGCGTGTTTACAATGTTTGTTTGGGTGGTGGCTGATAACACGTTCGTTTATGATGGGTTTTACAGGAAGATTTGGCCCATCTTGTGCAAGACGGTCTTTTTGAAAGGGGAAACTCTGTCTCTTTCCAAATCCAGCCAGATCTTGGTTCTTCCTATCCCAATGCATAGTATGATAAGTCCGGGTATATACGCGTAGGATCGTTAACTTTGTCATTGCTAATATCAACATGATCAGTTTTCTCAAGATAATATCCCGAGGCCCCAATAACACAACAGTGGTGAATTATTCCGAACGATTCTCCGTGGACGGCATGAGGGGTGCATTTTCCGAGCGCGTTCAGTACGGTCTTTATCTGACAGACGACACTGACGCCCACCAAGATCTCAAGAAGAGACAGGTTGCCGGTGTTGCGGTAGCACAGGCACTTTATACTATTCCGTATCCCGAGCAGTCGGCAGGGCTCACCAAATATGCACCCATGGCGAGACAGCCCGGGACCGCGATTACAGCAAAAAGTGCTCCGCCTATGTTTCCCACCAGTGCATTTTCTGTTGCCCGCACTTTCTTGCCGATACCTACATGGCAAACGACATTGACTGCCTCGCAGACCTTGTCGACAACCGGTATCGAGAATCCGGTAAGTTCTCTCGTCAGCATGATTGACTGGTACTAATCAATTGAGCGTTACAGGCGACACCAGCACCTCATCCAAAAGACGATATGGAATTGTTCCTCAAGAGATGGGCCGACGATGAATAGTGTTCTATCCAAGTCAGATCATATTTTCTATTCCCATTTCGCTTGCGGACGATGTTCTGTCTCCCTTCTGTGTGTATACGAGGACGCTAGTCCTGAATATCATCTTGAACTCATCAGTCAAAGCTCTCATCCTTCATATAATCGTATACGCATAATCCGTACTATAATCTTGATTCTGTCGTAGAAATCACATGTAATCATATCCTATCTGCCAGACCAGGCGTGACGGCGCGGCTCGGGACTTCACTCTTCGGAAAGAACGAAATATTCTCACGCAAAGCCACATATTCGCTGTCCGCATATCCCAGAACGGCCTGAATATGGGTACTCCGGATGCCCTTGATGCGATCAATTTCGAGACTTCCGTAGTTAACAATGGCGCGTCCAATCTCTCTCGGTTCCTGGGCATGGGACACGAAATCGCCGTTTAGAGCAGTGTCTGCATGTTTCTCAACAACAAATAGGCGAACAGCCTCCTGTTGGCCAAAGTGTCCTTCCACGGCTACGACGCCTGCGGGGAGCAGACTGGCCTTTTTCTGCAAGGCGCTCAACGCTCCCTGGTCAATGTAGAGATTTCCGTGCGGAGAGAGGCCATGTAGGACCCAGAATGAGCGCGATTGAATTGGTGTAACTGACGGGAGAAATCGCGTGTGTAGTGGGGGTTCCTCTGTTTTGTGTGTAAAGACGGGAACTCCAGATTGAGACTCTTGCAAATATCGCACAATCTCATGCACGTTTCCGGGTTTGGAACTCTTGGTAATGACGGTCGTAACGCCAGCACTGGTGGCAAGGCGTGCAGCAACGATTTTCGTGCCCATTCCTCCCGTGCCTAGGGACGATCCAGATGTAGACACGTCGGCCTCTAGGGTTGATATGTCTGAAACCACTTCAATGGGTCGTGCGTTGGCATCGTGTCGCGGGTTTGCGGTGTATAGACAATCAACATCGGTCATTAGAAAGAGATAGTCGGCTTTGACCATGGCTGCTGTTATAGCCGAAAGCGTGTCGTTGTCACCGAATTTGATTTCCTAGTACCATCAGTTTGTTGCTCTCTCTATAAAATATGACGAATGCCTCCAGTGCGGATGCTTACCGCAACAGCCAGTGTGTCATTCTCGTTGACTACCGGAAGAACGCCCATGTCTAGTAGCTCGGAGAAGGTGTTTTGAGCGTTTGTATATTGTGTCCTCTATAATCTAAAATTAGCACCAATCTGACGAAGCGTATAAGAACAGCAGGTCTAGTTACGTCTGCAATGTCACTCCTAGTAAGAAGAATCTGCGCAACAGGGATACGAAGATGCCCAAACAGGCTGTCCCACAGACTCATAAGCCGGCATTGGCCAACAGCAGCAAGTGCCTATTAGAAACAGTCAGTCAGAAATACTCTCCCTCGGTTCGGGGTCTGAATTGGTCTGCACTTACTTGAATCCGAGGAAGATGTTTGGGTCTCTCGTCAATATCCATCCTGCGTAAGCCGACGCCAACGGCGCCAGAAGATACTAGGATAACTCTGTGGCCGTCATTGCGTAGCTTTGCGACTGTTTCTACAATCACCGAGAGAATAGACAGAATAGGCTCGTGTGTGCGCTCGTCAACAATTGAGCTTGTTCCTGGGTGATGTTAAGAGAGGTATCCCTATCACGCTGTACGGAAGATGCCTAGGCAGTGGGCGTACCTAGCTTGATGACAATTGTTAGGCGCTGGGAGCCATTCAATTTATCCATATTGTATTATAGAAGATATTCCAAACCCGAATATCTCAACTTGATTTCAATACAAAAAACAAACATCAATATTTTTTGGGGAGTCATAAATTATTTAATTATTCTGCCGAGCGTTTCCGCCCTGAGTATGCATAGGATGGAATTTCTCCGCTGAAACTTTATACAATAAATTCGTTTTGAAAGTAAAGAAAAACGCAGAATGTCGACGAATTCAGACCCCTCTCCAGCAAAGAAGGCCGAGGCTGATACGGGATACATTGAAGGCGATGACTTCTACACACAATGGAGGAACATCTTCGCCATCCTGAGCGGCCGCATGTCCGACGAAGGAAAGGAGCAGTTTCGCGTTGCAAAAGACATTCGCAATGAAGCTGAAGACTGCAAACGGTGTGAAGACCAACGAGACTATCTTCTGAATTACAGTACGTGCCCGGACCGCCTTGATAGTTGGGGGATTGGGGGCTTTTAGCTGACTGAAGTTGTTCTTGTTTTCCATTCTCCAGGCCCTATCATACGGTATCTGAGCGATAATATTCGTCAACTAGGCGGTGACCTGTCAAGTCACAATATTTACTGTCGTCGATGCACAACGAGGAAAGCGGGCGGTTTTGATCCGGAATATGGTATTCAGATATGTGCGAACGAGATGCGCGACCAGGGGCATTTGGAGGATACACTGGCGCATGAAATGATACATGCTTATGACCATCTTCGCTTCAAACTGAACTGGGACAGTGATCTGAGACATGCAGCGTGCGCAGAGGTAGCCATCTTTGCCCCCCTCCCCCTCTCTTTCCCTCTACATGTATACGAGCAGGACTAATCTTTGCCTAGATCCGAGCAAGTTCGCTCAGCGGCGAGTGTCGCTGGGCGCGAGAATTCTTCCGACGAGGTCAGTGGAAGCTCACACAGCAGCATCAGGAGTGTGTCCGGCGACGAGCAATCCTCTCTGTACGGGCAAGGCCGTTCTGTAAAGATGAGGCTCACGCAGAAAAGGTTGTCAACGAGGTGTGGGAAAGTTGTTTCCGTGATACACGGCCATTTGACGAGATCTTTCGATGATTGATAAATTCTGTGATACCCTTGTACATTACTCAACACCTCATATAACGGCGTTCAAGACTCTCCAATAAAGCACATATAAATGTATAGAAATTCAATTCACGTTCATGTTGCTAATTGTAACCTTGTACCCCCTAGACGCTTAATCCAGCCTATTAACACCAGCACCAATTAAAAAGCCCAAACTCCAAACGAAAAATGCGAAATGAGAAACGTAGAGAAATAAATTAGCATGTCCAGTCCTCAGTGCTCCTCCTATTTGTGATTCGAGCTGCGTTGCGAGCCCTTCTCTGTCTTGACACAATGTTTCAATATCCAAGGGTGCTGTTGGACCTCTTCCAACGAAATCCTCTTCTCGGGGTCTAGAACAAGTAACTGCAAAAAGGATTAGTTTCATGTGATAGCGAGCGAGCAAAGTTCTGTGTCTGCCAACTTACCCTTTTAATGAGGTCCCTAGCCTCCGGGCTGATAAACGAAGGAATAGACATATCACCTCGAGCAATTCTTCGCTGAGTCATAACTGGGGTGTCTTCAAAGGGAGCTTCTCCAACCAGGAACTCATAGGTCAGGACTCCGAGACTCCAGAGGTCCACTTTCTCGTTGTAGAAGTTGTCCTGCGAGCCGGATCTCAACATCTCCGGAGGCAGGTAGTCGAGTGTACCGCACATTGTCTGTCTTCTGTTATTAGGCGCATGCACACTCCAGCCAAAGTCGCTGATCTTGATCTCTCCATGAATACCAACGAGGATATTCTCTGGTTTGATGTCACGATGGATAACGTGCTTCTTGTGCAAGTATTTCAAAGCAGCTGCCATTTGTGCAATATATTGAGCGGCCTTCCACTCGGGGAAACGATTCTCCTTGCGCAGATGCTTATACAATTCGCCTTTACCAGCAAACTCCAGAACAAGGAATATCCGCTTGCTGTCGTGAAAATGGCCATATAGTCGTAGCACGTTTGGATGGCGAAGGTTGCTTTGGATCTCGATTTCTCTGCGAACCTGTTTCTGGACTCCTCCTTGCTGGAGCTCGGATTTATGAAGTACCTTTAGCGCGCAGATGAATCCGGTGGAGCGCTCTTTGGCCAGGTAGACGCGGCCGAATTTCCCCTTTCCTAGCGCCTTTCCGATTTCGAACATGCCGAGGTGCAGGGTCTTGGGCGCAGGCTGCTCATAAAGTACAGTGGAGCTTTCCGGCTGGTCTTTGAGTTTGGGCGAGGCTGCATTGGCCTTGGATTCAGTGGTGTTCTGCAGCGCAATCTTGAGCAGTTGGTTGCGGGTTGAGCTCGCGGCTGGCGGATTGGCCGCTCCCAGGCCGGCGAGAGACACGGCGGTTGACACCGAGCCCTTCTTCAGGAAGTAAGCAAGCAGAACATGAGCAAATCCGTAGACAAGTATTCGTTACCTTTGCTTTGCTTAGTGTCTTGCCGGCAGCATAAGACTCATTCTCGTCGTTGACCGAGAGATGCTCGAATCGAGCCTCCAAAGTTTTGGTTGCCATGTGTGATTAGATGCGAGGAGTAAAGCACAAGCAGAGAAAAGAATGACAACCGGCAATGCAATTATATATTTTAATGTTCTGGATGGGCAGTTCCCAGGTCGTTAACCAACGTAGGTAGTTATTGGGGAAGAGAAGGAGAGGAAGAGAGGAAGGGAGGAATAGAGGAAGGAATGTTTACAGCGGAAGCCATCGTCCGGGCAACGAGCACAGACCGCCAGCACTGCGGGGTGCCTCAGGCTCTAATATCAGTGAATTCTTATCTTCAACTCTCTGTGTCTCTGTCTATGTCGGTCTATGTGCACGATAACTCCCGAAATTGTCAAGGCATAAGATACTACCATGGCGACCACCGCAGCACGAACAAGCATGCCGCAGACCTTCGCCAGGAAAGGGTTCACCATCACAACCCAGAAACTGCCCATCCTCAAAGCCGCACCTATCGAGGCTATGGCGAATAAGCTCGGGATCACTCCGCCGGAAATGATATTCGGCGACAACTTCATGGCGGTCGAGCATCATGCTAGTGGATGGGGCATATCGTTCAATGCATACGATGCCTTGGACCGAGTCGATAAGACGGGTGCCGCAATGCTCAAGGTTGCGTACTCCAAGGAATGGCAGAAGAGCAGGTAAGTCTTTTGATGGTAGGTGGGGGTCGAGCAATTGTATGAGCTGTACGGCTGATATCTATGTTCTGCTAACAAGGGAACACACACATGGGGGAATCAAAGAGGTGGTCAAGCCTTTTGACTGGTCTTACAGCACCGATTACAAGGGAACACTGCGTTCTGGCGGCCCCGCACTGAGCTCTTCCGACGTTCAGATACCTGTCGAACTCCTCAAACGGCCGGATCCCATATTATTTTTCGATGACGTGGTCCTGTATGAAGATGAACTGGCAGACAACGGTATCTCCATGCTGTCTTGCAAAATCCGCGTGATGCCGGACCGGCTTCTCTTGCTTGCTCGCTTCTTCATGCGCTTGGACAACGTGGTCTTCAGGCTGCGAGACACGAGGATCTACGTGGATTTCAACAAGGCTGAGGTTATAAGGGACTACCAGGCCCGAGAAATGGGCTACGAGGACGTGAGAAAGGTATAATGTCTGGTTTTATCAGGATAATATATCTGCTAACACGGTCGCTCAGGCGTTGGCCAAGGGCCGGGAGGACATTGCAGCGATAATGAGAGATCCAAACAGACTGGCCCAGATTTTGCCGCTTGTTGATAGTTCTCTGGAGCGAATTGCCCTCACCACGAATTAAAATATAATCAATGATAGACTGAGGACGCAGTGGTTGTGGTTGGCATCCCGGTGCAAACAGTGCAAACAAGGGCCCTCCAGCACCCGCGCTAACATTGAACAATCTTCTTCCGATGATTTCACGCGCTGGCTTTTCATCCAAGCAGCCCAGTTTATTGACATTCAAGCAATTGCAATTGCCATGTCAAGGAAATTACTGTGTCCTTCTTGCTCTTTGAGCTCGCATGTTGGCGTAATTGCGAAAGAGCAGGTTTGTCTTGCCTCTCCGTCAAGTTATCGTTCCCTCACTAATCATGTCAACTCTGTACAGACTCGACCTCTCTCACTAGCTGCTCGTCAGAAGATCAATAATGCGTGGAAATACAATTCAGATTCATCATTAGGGCGGCTCGACACTGCGTCCCAGCAACCGACTTTCCGTCCCTCTTATAGAAACTTTTCGGCAACGACACCAGCTTCCTCCGGAATACTCAACAGCCTAGCCTCCCGCAAGGGAGGCGCGGCAGAGACATATGTTTCATACGGATTCACCCAGAAATTATACGAGGCTTGTTCTTCGGCTGCAGACTACCGAATCCCGCAGCTAGCCCAAAAAGGTGCAGAAATCCCCAAGACCGCCAGCGGCGAGGATCTCGGCGTTGGGGAAGGGTGGTGGTATAAAGGTGAAGCTTAGACTAGTCTTCTTAAGAGTGAATATTCGTATTAATGCCTGGAAACTCGCAGAAATCGATTTGCCCCCTACCTTCTCCACATGGTCTCAGGTAACCTTCTTGCACATGTACCTCTTGACAGTCCGCCTGCGTGCTCTTCCATCAGTAGAAAGCGTCCGCACACACTCGCGCCATTTAGTGGATCACTTCTCCCTCAACGCCGAAGAGCGAATGGCCACTCTACACAACATCTCCAGCCGAGCCATTCGCAACAAATACCTCAAAGACCTGTTCATTCAATGGCGAGGCGTCATCGCTGCATACGACGAGGGTCTAGTGAAGGGTGACGCGGTCCTTGGCGCGGCCGTATGGAGGAATATATGGAAAGCGAGTGCAACGACACATGACGGCCGCGAACTTGATTGGTCGCAGGTAGCGACTGTTGTGGCTTATATGCGGCGGGTGCTGTCGGAATTGTCTGAACTTAGCGAGGCTGATCTGGTTTTTGGGGTGGAGGGGAAGAAGTCGTCTGTCTTTGGGTTTCGCGAGATCGATCTGAAGCTCGCTGGGAGACTACTTTAGGCCAATTAATTGAATGTACAGTATCGTTTTTTCCTTAGATACACCTCTTACTTTTATCTCTAACTATATTGGGATATATCATGTTATACCCCTTCTGACTTCTGGATGCATCTCTATTTAGCGAGATCCTTTTCCACCAGCGAACGACAAATAGGATGGTAGAAGTCCTTGTGTTTCTCAAAAGTTTCCACTGCAACCTGACGGTCCAGATTTTTCAGGTCGCGGAATCTAATTTCATACTTAATTAGCAGGAAGCCAAACAAAAAAGGACGAAATAGGATCAACTTACAACGGACGGACAAACTTCATTCTACCAATCTCCCCGAGCAGCTTAACAGTCGGCTCAATAGCAGTCCTGTCGCCCGTTTTCAGTCCCAGTCTGAAATAGAGATTCGTAACTTCGATATTGGCGCTGTCCGCGAAGCCGTACACCTGTCCCATCAACCGGAACGATTGTGGGGTCAGAGGCGCGTCCTCAAAGGACATGACTCGCTCGAGGAAGACGACGAATTGGTTTGCGGTGAGGCCCCTGATGTCCTCCTTGGTAGGCGTGAATTCGGCGGCGGGCTTTCTCCACTTGTCGGCTAGCTCGTACACGATGTCGACGAGCGAGGTGTCGAATGTGGGCTTGGGTGGGAGACCGGGCGAGTAGAACCATGATTCCCAGTCGACTTCGCTCAGGCGTTTTGAGGCTACTGCGTCAGTGGAGAAGAAGTCGAGGAGTGCTGATTTGAACTCGTAGGAGTCGAGGGATTTCTCCTTGAACAGGGAGAAATACTTGATATCTCCCTTTTAGCTTCTGGGTCCGGAAGGTGTGAGGAATGGACGAATGGATGAAATGAACTTACGTGTGGGATGAAGCGGTCAAAGGCTTCTTTGGTCACTAGGTTCTCGAGGTAGAACAAGAAAGTAAATCCTTTTTCGTAAGGAATCTTTGAGAAGCAGTCATCGGGGTCTTTTCCTTTCAAGTCGACTACCAGTTTTGTGAATTCGTGGTCCTTGCCGAATTCTTCAATGCTCTCTTTGAGACCATCCCAGCCAATGATGGCTGAAAAATGTCGGTATGGTTCTCCGCGTCTGTTTGAGATATCAGTATCATTGAGTTCTCCAGGTGGCTGCATGAGTCTACTCACACTGCTGCAATGATCTGTATATTGTCAGCTTGTCAGCCAAATCCTAGTCTCGCTTCAATGGAAGAATCCTTACTCTTCGCTCCAGATAGGTAGTCCAACCCTCATTCAGCCAGAAATGCTCCCAAGACGCATTTGTGACCAAATTGCCGCTCCAACTATGAGCCAACTCGTGCGCAATGACGTCTACATTTTCTCGGTCCTGACAATCCAATTAACAAAGATGCTGGATTTCAACAAGAGAGTGCGTACCTTTGATATCACACCGGGAGTCGCAAAGGTGTAGATGGGATTCTCCATTCCTCCGTATGGGAAGCTTGGTGGAAGAATGAGTACATTGTACTGGCCCCATGCATATGGATAGACTATTTTCTTTTGCCGAGGTTAGCTAAATATCAACAATATCCAGTTTTTTGGAGGGTGGATGTCTACCTCGATTGCTTCCATGAATTTCTCGGTGTCCGCTTCAAGCTCCCATTTGCACTCCTCGAGCTTATCGGGGCTGGTTACAACAACGCTTCGTGGGCCAACCGGTGCTTCGGCCAAGTCCCTATCCAACCGTCATCAGCAATGTATTTTTCAGGTAACCTTCGGAGGAAAAGGAAAAGACTAACCCGCTTGCGAGAGCGAACAGATAGCTGGGAATTGGAACCTTCTGCTGAAACTTGTAGGTGTTGTTGCTCCCAAAAGTAGAATCCCGCACGGGCAATCCACTAGCAATTACTGGAAGCGGAGATTTGATGTTGAAGTCAACTGTGGTCTTGACATCCGGTGTATCCTGGCACGGGAAGATTGAACGGGCATGGATCGCCTGGCATTGAGAGACTGTATGAAATATACATGCGGTCAGACAGTGTACAAGACGATATGGAGAAAAAGACGTAGGGACGTACACATATACGGGTGTTTTTTGTTGGATGTTTGAGCTTCCGTCAACCACTGAAGTGCGGTGCATTTGTCTGTAGTTTGCAGTGAAACCTGGAGTCCGGAATGAGCACAAAACAGTATACAGTAACTATTCAATGCAATGCGGCTTACATCAACATCTACAGCCACTTCCATATCGACGCCATTCTCAAGCTGGATCTTCAATGCGCTTCCGAACGGCTCAAAACGCGGGAGTAGTTCCCACGCCGCATTCTTGCCGTTCACCTTGACGCCGAGGATATCGAGGAAGCTGGTATCGAGGATGATTTCCTTGGTCTCGGCCTTGGTCTTGGAGACCAATTGGTGAATCACATTCCCGGCGAGGCGCTTGTTGGCGAAGTCAATCTCCAGGTTTGCGGTGACATGGCGAGAGCGCCATGCCGTGTAGTTGCTCAGCGTGTTGGGGTCGCGAGGGCGAAGGATGGGCGTTGCTGCTGCCATCTTGAGGACTGGCAGGCTGTAGAACTGTTATTGTTTTCCAGTCTTTTTAGAATATTTTATATTTTTATTCCAACAGTAAATGCTTTGTGGATTGCTTACATATCGAGCGGAGGGGCTCCTTCCGTCGAGTTAACTTTGTCGCGGGGCAGATTCCAATTCTCCTTCAATAACCGCGTATCAGGTACTATCAACAACTAGTATCACCAGCTCTGGTATCAACAGCATGGTTACCTACAGTAGAAGCTGCATATAACGAATAGAAGGCCTCTCAGGGCATAAAGCCTGAGGATGAGCCTGACAACAAGCCTGGGAATAATGCAACCGCCTCTCATATCTACTTGATTGATCACGTCGACTCACAGCACTCCCGTCAAGTGGCCAGTACATCAACTCAGCCTGCTATCTAGGCACCTCCAAGAGAAAACACGCCGCCATTGACGCTATCATAACACTCCTTCAGGACTGCAGCAGAGATGGAACCGAATCCGTATCTACCTGTTGGTGCATCGCGGTCCTCCTTACGGCACCGCCATATTTACTCAACATGGCACTGTATAAGCGAGGCCGCACATAAAAGCCCACACTGGCAGCCTTCGCGACTTGAGCCTGCATCTTATCAATCTTGAGGCCTTTACTCTCAAATCAATTGCATATGATTGAGGCTGTTCGTGATTCCACGTCGCAGGGTGGTTGGATAGCCCTCCTATCTAGCGTATAGGGAACCAACAGTATGTATCCTTTTAGAGACTGGCAATCTTACTCCAAACAAATGTCAAAAGATTGCGCCACTTTCGATTCTGGCTTCCAAGCTTGAAAAAATTATGGACATCACCGAGATGTTAGGTCTGATGTATAATGACATAGACCTACAATATCTATGGGAAGAACACTCATGCAAATCCATTATATTAGACGTTCTTCGAGCAAACCTTGGAACCTGAATGCTCAATCTTCATCTACCCTGTCTATGCGCGGAGAGCATCCTATAACAACACAACTACCATACCTATCCGGGGTTGCTGATTACGTCCTGGGTATAACGCGGAGGACAATTCGATTGAGTATAATACCCGAACACAGCCTTACCAAACACGCTCCGAGAGCATCTCAGTGATTATGGAAGCCAAAAGAAGCCCTCACTATGTGTTGAGAGCCTGCCAGAACATCGCCGCCTTCCAAATCAGGTTAGCGTCATGACGCCCAGCAGAGATTTATCCCCTCGCTGAGGCCCTGCTTCCTGCTTCCTAGTCATCAATCAATCTCCATCTTTTCCCTCATTCTCGCGTACGTACTACGCTCAATACTATGTCTATTCCCCGTGAACGCCAAACGATCTATCAGTTTCTCAATTACATTATCAAGGCATCCATGTGACTATCTCCTTAGACGACCCCGGAGAGACCTTTTCCAGCGACCCGCCAAATATGGGAAGATGATGTTGAAGCTCAGCTATACAGCGTCTACGAAGAGAGTCTGCACCTTACCGACTTTCCCCCTCATTCTGAACAGGTGGTAGAAGCATGGATGACCCAATATTGGCCTCAGATCCGCGCTAAGTTCGAGAGTCTGCCTAGACTCTGGCAGGCCATGGCCCTAATGGGGCTGAAGGCATCTAACGAACACACCGAAGACGGAACTCCGACTCGTCGGCGCGGTCAAAACCACGACGATGTGCACGAAACCCTTCACGGTCATGAAGGTTTCCGGGTGGGAACAACTCTATTGCTATATAGCTATTGTGTCTGACCTTTCAATGTAGTTGGCTGCTCACTTATCACATGAGCAATAATCAGAAGTACTTTTCCTTCGATGATTGGCATTTAATAGATTCAAAAGTGCAATCACAGCAGTATTTTGCATCAGATCTTCCTGGAACCACCTCCTAGGGCTCCCTTAGCGTTGTCAGCCTCTCTGCCGATGCCCACCCTGAAAGAACTCCG
Source organism: Trichocomaceae sp. PYS4502 (assembly GCA_023625875.1). Classification (NCBI taxonomy): domain Eukaryota; kingdom Fungi; phylum Ascomycota; class Eurotiomycetes; order Eurotiales; family Trichocomaceae; species Trichocomaceae sp. PYS4502. The sequence goes on from JAMAFX010000103.1 coordinate 71,229, forward strand.
GAGCAGTATGTCGAAAGATTAGAATGGGGTTCAGTAAGAGTATCTGCCATATGTTATATTAATTAAGAATAAATTAAGATATTAGAGCCCTCTCCGCTAGCATATCAACGCAGATTAAGCTGGCTGAGTATAGACCTAGGGAGGTCGTCCATACGTTATATCAGTATTTACATGTTCCAGATGCACAACATGATGGTGATAGACCAGAGCATCCATCCTCATCACAATCACACGTACATGAGTTGTCAGCACAGCATGGGAACGAGTCTTCTGAGCAACCATCCTCACCGCAATCACAATTGAAATCTTCCGGGGTGGCTATGCAAGTGCTAGAATAAAAATCGTCACTATCCCATATGTATTCATCCCAGAACGCCGGTTCAACGTTACTCGCGCTCGAAGGCTGTGGCACTCTTCCCCCGAAATACTTCTGCCAGAAATGCGCTGAATTGTATCAGTCAGCAAAGATCGACGCTCGTTCCTGATATGCAAAACACTTACCAGAGGCAAACTGCGCATAACTATCAGGATTACTTGTTGTTTTGGACGCTGATTCAATGCGTGCCGCCTTTGCACATAACTTTGGTCCATAAATGCGCACCGGGCTATCTTCGAACATTTCATCGATCACTGTGGTTTATATTAGCAAAGGAGCGCTTATACTAGAGAAGATTTGCAATTAGTATGCAGCAACAACTGGATTTGCCGGGTTAAACAAGTTCAAGCTTTTGGCCTAGGCATCAATTAGTCCTCAGCGTAAAGGTAGAAGTAGGCAGCGAGAAGTTGATTTGCAGTTCAGCATATCAACTACTAGTTGACGTTAATAGTTGCAGGCGGCCCTCATTTTCAGACGGTCAAGGCCTCTCAGCCAAAAATCAGAGTAGTTGCTGCGTACTAATTTGCAAACCCTCTTCTATACGAAGACCTCTAACTTACTGTGGTTACGGTCCTCGGTAATCACCTTTGCATGCATCATTTCATGCAGAAAAGCAGATCCACTCGTCTGCAACCAGTTCAGATCTAGATTGTAGGGGTCACTATTATGAGGATTGTTCGGAACATCACGGATGGTGTCCATAGTGAAAAACGGCGGGCAGCAGGTTATCTCTGCTCTTTCCCAGAACCAACTGGTGGTATGGTTCACATAACAGATTGGGCTAGACACATCGTCAGCTACCTATCACATCATGGTCTGTTATATTACTTCTGACGTACAACCTGCCCGCAATGCGACGGTAGCATGGCGAGGAGCCGTAGCTTGGAGGACCTGTTATAAGGTATGTATTTAATTTCGTTCAAGGCAACTTCTAGAAACCGGCAAGGTACTTACAATTCACTATCTACAATAGAAAATCAGTCATGATCAGTGGAATACCTAGGTAGTGAGAAATACTTACAATGTAACTGTCAAATCCCCACCCCGGGTTATCCCAATTTGCTGCGGCTTTGATGTTCGCTTTTAGCAGGATCAGCAAATAAATTCTGCATTAGAGGATAATAGCTTCAATACTGCGTGCTCACCGGTAATATTATTAGCATATATTGTATCTTCCACGTTAAGCTTAAAGTACAAGTCCGAAGCATCGGTGCCGTACGTCGGCCAGTCTAGTGACTGCTGAGCGAGATAAGTGGCATCCTTGTAAGCTTGTACTATGTAGTCTGCCCTGGTGGCGAATCGGGAGTCGTCTGGCATACTCTGCTGATAGCAAGCATTGTTGACATAGAAATATGAGGTGCCTTCAACTGGCTCTCCGAGGTCAGCAGGGTCAGGGGCTGCAGGGTAGGAGGACAAGGTAACGGTCTGGCAAGGAGGTTCACTCGTTGGCGGCGATGGTATTGATAATGGCGGAGTTGGTGGCAGCCCTGGGTCACTGCAGCATCCTGGGTCATCGCCAGTGCGGTCACCCACGCATTGGTTGAACCATGTCTCTGCCTGGTTGGTAAAAGTACCGGTTAAAGAATGCATATCTGCTCGCCTGTCGCCCTGCAGATCTGGATAGTGCATACAGGTGCCGGCATGGTTTCCCTCATAGAGGGCTCCCTGTGGCACCCATTCATACCGGCTCCCTTTGACGTCCTTCCGGCCATTGTTATACCACACCCAGCCGTCGCCGTTGAACTTGTCCGTCCAAATCAGGTCGGCCCTGCCATCACCATTGACGTCGGCCCAGTGCAGGTTAGCCCTGTCCTTCTGCTCCGAATACTTGAATTGGTCAATGTAAGTCCAGCTGTCATCACTGTTATGAACAAAGCCCCAAGTGCGGCCGTCTTTCTCGATGCACAGGTAGTCGCCCCTGCCACTACCTGAGATATCAGCAAACTGGACAGGAAGATCATAGATGCCGACTCCACGAGACTCTGGGCAATACAAGTCCGGAGCCGGGTTCGCATTATGCTCCCAGTTCCAGGCTCCAGTTTCCTTGTAGAGGTTCCTGAACAGCTGTGGCCTGTTTTGGTTATTTGGGTCCACCCAAACAATGTCACAGGCACCATCGCCATCCCAGTCGGTGAGATGGAGATCACGGCGGTCCAAAGCCGAGAAGCCAAAGTCTGTCGGGTCAAAGATATCAACGGCAGCGTCCCAAAAAGAAGGTCCGCCATCCACCACTGTGGTCATGCCCCGGTTGGGATAAAGAGTCATCTGGCCGGTTGAGAGAGTCCAGACGTAATCCATCATTCCGTTCGAGTGGCCTGCCATGTTGCAGTACTTGTCCCCATCGGCCTTGAGTTTTGTCGACCCTGATCCGGTATTCTTCCAGACATGGAGATCGAACTTGTGTTTGTCTCCATCTTTGCTATGTTCCAGATAGACGTAGTCCTGGCGGCCGAGAAGACCAAAAGCCTCGGGTTCCCCGTAGACTCTTGCAAAGTGGATTCGCTCACGGACTTGTGGCACGCCCATACCGACAGCCATCGGCCCTGAGCTGGCGCCTTGCCAGTAGCCTCCTCGCCAAGCAATATTGAGGCCATCTCCAGCTTCCCCTTTCTGACAACTCCTTGAGTTGCTCTCCATGTAGACCTCGCCTGTATCACCAATCCAGATCCAATCATCGCGCCCCTGGGAACCAGTTAGTAAAGGGAAACATCTCAATTTTTGAGGAGGGATGAGATACTCACATCACCGTTGATATCTTCCAAATGTACTCCGGTCAAATTCCCCATATCTCGGCCAGTGAATCTCTTCCCCAGAGCCTGCCAGTAAGCCGGGGTGTCATCAATCCAGCCATTTCGCCAACAATACATATCGCCGTTAGGATCAAAAGTACAATAATCTACCCGGCCATCGCCGTCGACATCACCCAAGCGCACCTGAGACTGTGGGTATCCTGACATGGCAGTCATAATCTGACCCTTGTCTACAAATGTTGGCGGATTGTTGCTATCTCCGTTGCCCTGGTTAATGGCCACATAGGCATCGCCCTTGGGCCCAATACACACCATGTCATCCAAGCCATCGGCGTTCATGTCGACAAAGTTTACGCCTTCCGGGATACATGGGATGACAACGCTCATATCTGCGATTTTCACGTACAAGTTGCTTGCGTCGCCGGTGTTTCGCCACACGCCATACCACTGGGAACCATCGTCTCTCTCGTACCAGCCAACGAAGTCATCACGGGACCTATCAAAAAGTCTCGCAAAGAACCATTGGTTACGGTCATAGTCGCTTTCTACTGTCAAGACAATGCCCATGGGCTGATTATAGTGCTGGTAGGTACCGTCATCCTGTCCGCTTCCGGTCTGAGTCAGACCCCCAGCGTAGACACCGTTTCCGTACGTCTTGTCACAAGTTCCACCTGTGGAGGCTGCGCTTGCCCCAGGATTTGTGATCAAACCGGCGTCAATGGACTGATTGAGGATGTCCCACCAAACAGCGGCCATCTTCTTGTACCCAGTATCATTAGGATGGATATCATCAGCGTAGTCAGTGTTTATATCCAAATAGCCGGGATCTAAGAGAGGATCCATATCTGCAAGGATAACATTCTTCCCATCGATTTGCATCGACGTAACGAGGTCACGATACTGCATGTTGACCACCGGCCGATTCGCCTCGCCAGTGGCATCTTTGCATGGAATGAGTGTTGATAGGATAACGGTTGTCCCATTAATATTGTCAAGCAACATGTCAATTAGACTCTCCATACGTGCTCCAGCATTAGCGATGTCAAGGTTTTGGAGGCAGTCATTAGTTCCGGCATTGATCAGCACTACGTTGGGTTTGTACTGAACTGAACCCTGCGCGGCAGTTTGTACTTGACTAATGACATCTCCAATATGAGCCTCGACATCCTAATTTTTTTCTCATTTGTTAGTATTTGATCAAGCATGGTGAGGATAACGGACGCCTTGAGCAGCATACATTGTCCACCATGTTCCCATTCTGCTTGGTGCCAACCATATCGACATCATAACCTGCGTATCGAAGTTGATCTCGGAGTGGTTTTCGGTATCTAGCAAATCAATTATGTTAGGTTATAAGCCGAAATACCTAAGTAGCCTCCCAAGATATAATTCACGTACCCATTGCCATCGGATGACAGGTAACCCCAAGTTATAGATGCACCAAGTGGCAAGATCCTCAGAGACAGGGGACTATCTGTAGCACGTTGAACAAGGGTATTTGATGAAACGTTGTTTGTTGCTTCAAAGATTCCTGGTATACTTTCAAGGCTATGGGCAACGCGAGCAGTGACAGCTGAGCCTATGCTCGCCCAGAGAGCGAGAATCAGACAACGCATAACCTTGACAGGAGACTTCTTGTTTTATGCTCCAGACCTATGTTCTGGCGCTCTATGGTAAACACGGTGGCTCCCATGCCCATTTATAGTTCGATCTCTGACCTAAGGAATATTATTCCAGCTCTCTGAAAGATAACAGAGAGGATGATTCGTGATCTATAGATTCTAAAATCTTACACATGTCTCAGATACTATCCAAGGCGACGTCCGATGTCGTATTAAAAATGGCAATCCCAGGACAGGATTGGATGATTCCCATCATATGGTCGGATAACTGTCATGCTAGACACAAAACAGTGAACACTGTTCGAATTTCAACATAAGTAGCTTTATTAGCCATTCTGCCAAGGTATGAGGCTTTTTGTACTGTATGGTTCAATCTCCGGTGCTATTATACTTCAAAGATATTGGATGAGGGCCGGAAAATATCGCCATTTACGACCTAAATATCGATAAGATGCTGTAACCCCCCTCATATCTTAACAGGGCCTCGTTTTGGAAGCGGCCTATTTCTGTGGTTCATTGGAGAACTTCTATCATACCTAGGTATGAGTGTGGCTTCACTATTGAACAGCGGTCCAACCCAATATACGATGAATATATAACCGCTAAATGACTACTAGGTATCTCAGCAAATGCCATAAGCTTAGAATTCTGTGTTCTGCCAAGGTACAAGGTTTTTCGTAGTGTATAATCGAAGCTCCAGGTGCCAGTATAATACATAGATATTGGATGGTTTCTGTCATATGAACGCGATTTGTATTGTAAAGTGTAAACAAAAGTGCAACCTCTAAATGGCTATATCAACGAAAGTCATTACGTTAACAATTGTGCCAAGGCATAAGGCTTTTTGTAGTGTATATATACCTAGGTAGTTGAACCTCCAGGTACCAGGATAGTATAGAAAGAATCAGAAAGACGTATATCGCATAGATTAAAGCAATTAAATTATATTAACAATTCCGCCGAAGTTGAATCTCTAGGAGGGGGATACGTATCGGAGGATTTCTTAGGTATCATACCTAGGTAACATCCAATTTAACGATTCATAAATGTAACTATAGCCTAAATGGGTATATTAACAAAAGCCATTGTATTAACAGTTCTGCCATGGAACAAGGGGTTGAGACATTTAATGAATGGTCTGGATATTAGAGCCTAACTTTGGAAGTGTAGTACGTAGTTGGAACTTGATCCTGACTTGTACTAATTAATCTATTATAGTTTTCACATGTCTTGAGTCTAGACTAGACACATTGAACTTGTCAATAACGCCTCCCAATTTTACCCGAAAGTAAAGCCCCTCGATAGCAGGTTTTATTCTCGCTAAAAAAAATTACCAAGAAACGACTTGCCAGATTAATGTAACTGATGTAAGATAGAAGTTTTAATGTCATGCAACAGAATCAGCAGTTACAACTTTGTACATTGTACAAGCAATGCCTATGAATATGCGGCTCGGGAGGCTCTGCGGGGGTGCCCGTCTTGGGCTATTCTGGACCAATCACATTGAGGTGATACATACATATGTGGGGCGGCGGGACGCTGACAATGGACATCTGGATAAGCTTATCTTTGTTATAAAGTTTAGAATCAAATGCTCCAAAAAAGGAAGTAGGTAGTAATATGAGCACGGAAATATGACTTTATGTTGAGCCTCAGGCCACCAGAACTGGTCCGCCTGCCAGATTAGTCATAGTACGCCTACGCCCAGGTGAAGATATTTTCACCTGGGCAGGTTTCCTCATTCTTCTCCGGGTAGTCAATCAATCATTCTTTCTCAGGCTTCGTATGCCCTCAAGATTCCAAGACTTTATGAAGTGGATAACTGAACACTATAGTTCAGACTGAGTCTCACACCATGGAGACTCATCGCAGGCCTTAAAGTCAGTTTCCATGCCGACTCTAGCATTTACCGCCGCTCTTCTTGCCGCAGCAAATAATGCACTGGCCTCGTCCTCTGGCGAGGAAGGTGATGTCGTATAGCGGTCCAAAATAGATGGATCGATATTGTCACTGCTATCAATCACATCTTTGATCGTTCCGAGTAAGTTGGGATTTCGGGCATGTGAGCCGAGAAGAAGGAGATAATCGATAGTCGAGTTTCCAATCACAGATGCGATGGCTTCCCGAACCTTTGTCCAATATTCCGCAGAGTCTTCTAAACTAGTAGTAGTGTTCGCAAATGAAGCACCAAGCGTTGGACTTTCCGTAAGACGTTCTGGCCATGGCATGTCTCCCCAAAGTCTTGTGTTTAGAGTCACGCCAAGACTAGCTGCGTTGTAGCTTACCACCAACATGGTGGGTAGATTAGGCAATGAAGGATCGCAAAGCATATCCTCCATATCCTTCTCTGGGTCGTAACAGGCTTCACTAACTCCTTCCTGATGCAAAGCGTACATCGACGCAATGCCGCCATGTCCGTGAAAATCATCCAAGCCTGCCAGGGAGCTTGCTAGATGGATTCGATCTGTATGTGTATGTTCATACTCAAAGTCGGGCCAAGTGAGGAGAACATGATTATGTTTTAGTGGTGGATCAAGGACGTCCATTGCGTTACTTTTAATGTCAGATAGCATGGCGGCAATCGCTTTGACCAAATCGTCATTTGAATCTTCGTCATCCTGTAGTCTAGCCTGGTCGTCGTCCGATGGGCGCATTTTTGGAGTGAATATGCCAAGATAAGGCGACCACCAGTGTGAGTTACTAGGCTGTTTGGTGCGGGGAGTTGAAGAATGGAGTCTTCTCCTAGAATGGAAAGATACCGGAATCAGCGCAGGGACAAAGGGATAGTCACTGCCTAGGTATCAGTCCTTGAGAAGAATAAACTCACAAGCTTGACTTCATGCCATTTCGGACGTTCTGCGCATCTTCCGCAAGTGTTTTCATAGCTAGAATATATTCCGGTTTGCCATCGAATTTCCCAAGGTCTCGCGCGGTGCCGTTTTTGTACATGATTGCAGCCGTTCTGTCAATAAACAATCAATTATGCCGCGTGAAGTATTGGATAGATAGATAGATTCACCCATATGCCATGGTTAGATCAATCCCCACCCCTGGGAAGCAATTTAGACATATTCACTTTGGCAGACTTTGAGGCTTTCTGGTCCTACCTGGTGCATTTTTCATGGGTCTACATCCGTCACATTGCACTATGCTTCCAGTTGAGGGAGAAGGGCAGAAGGCAATAGCGACCATGCAGGCTAAAAAGCACAACCTCGCTGGTATGGGCTTCATGTTGTTGTTTTTGTTTTTCTGTCTTTTACATCCACGAAATTGAACGAGGAGGGAAGTTGATGTTGGCGCTGGAAAGCCAGTTTGTAGTTAGAAGGCAGTACTATACATATGACATCAGCACGCGTTAACCCGATTAGGAAACAAAGTCTGGTGGCCAATTATAAGTTTACATAAGTTTACATTTTAGGTATGATTTTTCATTTTCATGAAAACTTAGGAGATTAGCTAGTTAATAATCCACATATAAATAAGGCATACTTATCATACACATAGGTATCGTACGGAGAGGCTGCTGTAGGATTAGGAATGAAAGGGCTTTAGCGTGGAAGAAATTGAGGCACTGGGATCTTTTATTAGACGAGTCCTGCAACTTTAGGATTTGCCCTGCGGTTGACTACGTACAACGCTACTGTTGAGATGATTACTACATATGGATGCCTCTGTAGCCCTCGACGGTCTTCCCCATTTCCTCAAAGACGACTTGGAGGTCGTTGAGGCCAGGGTGTTGTGATGATGCAAAAATAATCCGACTCATGTAGAGCGTACCTAGGTAGTGATTCCCTTTACCGTCCTTCACCGCCTAATACACAGACCCACCTCATACACGAATTTACCTCGATTCGCGAAAAATCGCGAAGACT
>JAMAFX010000104.1:0-75834 GCA_023625875.1 Trichocomaceae sp. PYS4502
AATGGAAGGAGCAAATAGCGTATAGGTGCCCTTTAGGCTTGATGCCTCCGGGCGTAATGAAATTACTACTACTACTAACTAGTCCACAGGCCATACGGTATGCTGCGAATTGATCACGACAGTATCCCAGTATGCGAGATCCGCTACAAGTTCGAAAGTCCATCTGATAGTAGATTGAATTTCATGGCCTAACATTATACAGTCCTATACCGTGATCTCGTCAAGTCCGCAACAAAGGATGAAAAGAGAAGAAAGAATAGGTCCGAACGCCTGAAAAGAGATAGGAAGAACGAAAGACAAGACTACTAGAGGAAGGTGCCTGCTACTCTTCGAATGCTGCGTCGAGGACCATCGCCAATAACATTGACAAGGCCCTCGGATTCCAGCGCCCGGACCGCAGCTTGGAATTCACCGCCGTCCACCTCGATGCTGCTGTTGTCACTAAGTCTTCGAAACACGTCTGTCCAGCGAGGTGCACCGCCAGCACTACCAATCTCGTCCACTGTGCTAAGTACAGCTTTCTTCAGATCTTCACGACGACGCCGTTCGCTTGCACTGGTGCCTTCGGTAAGGAGACTCATATCAAGCAGTCCAGTGCGTGCATCGGTTGCGGCTTGTTTGAGAGCTGACCGGATCAGGCGTACAGCTTCTTCGACATCTTCTGCTGTGACTTCAGAAGAGAGCCGCATGCGTGCATGTGCTTCTGAGAGACGGATCATGGATTCCAGTTGACGCGTCGTTGCGGTGATGCGACGGTCTGCAGCTCGGATATCATCACCCAATTTGCGCATAGCGACGTATGCATCCGTTAGCGCGTCCGCTGCCGGTTGTGTCAGAACAGGGTGAATGTTCCTTTTTGCGTAGGTGATGTATGAAGTTAAGAATTCAATGGGCTAGCAACAAAACATGTTAGTAATTACAAAGACACTATAGCGGATACTCGACTCACAAGTATTTCATCCCGGCTAGCATTTTCTGGGGCATCCTCCAGGTACATGCCCACCAGATGCTTGGCCAAGCGACGATCCTCCTGTTCGTCCACCCGGTCAAGGACCAAGTATACCAAGTCGAATCTGGACAGCAGCGTTGGGGGAAGATCGATATTCTGCGGTACAGGTAGGTTGGGGTTGTACTTGCTGCCAATCGGGTTGGCAGACGCCAAAATACTTGTCCGCGCATTTAGAGTGGTGATAATTCCAGCCTTGGCGATAGACACAGTCTGCTGCTCCATGACTTCGTGCAAGACAGACCGAGTGGAGTCATTCATCTTATCAAATTCATCAATACAACAGACACCCCCGTCCGACAGTACAAGTGCACCTGACTCGAGAACCAGTTGGCGAGTCTCAGGATCTCTAGTGACGTACGCTGTGAGACCGACTGCCGAGGAACCTTTGCCGCTGGTGTACACTCCACGCGGTGCGATTTTGTGAACATAACGGAGGAGTTGCGACTTGGCTGTGGATGGATCACCACAAAGCAGAATATTGATATCGCCGCGATAGCGCGGGTTGCCGCCTTTCTGGAAAGTCTTATTCGTGCCACCGAAAAGCTGAAGCAAGATGCCCTTCTTCACATCATCCATCTCGTAGATACTCGGGGCCAATGACCTCGATAGAACTTCGTAGACATCAGGCCGTCGTGACGTTTCTTTGATCTTCTCAAGCTCTTCTACAGTGATCTTCCGCACCTGTTCGGTATCACCGACAACTTGGTCTGACAGCTCCTGCTCGACAGTTGACACATCAATGCCGAGCTTTTTCTTGTCGACCTTTTGTATATGGAGAACATCTACATAGGTTTTGAATAGGGCCTTTGTCGTTCGCTGTCGAGGATTAACGCGGACGGGGTTGCACCGGAAGATTCCGGTCACCTCCACACGGTCACCAGCTTTGCAAACGTCCACAAGCTCATCATAAGCGCACAGTGACACTGAGTGAGGGGTCTGCCCATCAGGGACGCTGTCAGGAGTCTCTTGGAGCTTGATAACTTGCTTATCGGCAAAGACACAGCGGTTATGAATCAATTGCATTGAGTTAGGGCTTTTGCATTGAGCCCGTGGACAAGCGGTAGGCTCCATAATCTTTCCTCGGTCAATATCGATCCTGACGCTGTGATTACAAATTTGACAAGTGAAGAATGCTGCAATGTGGTTAGTTATAAGCAAGTTTGAATTGGAGAGCCGACAGTATCAAATCTTACCTTCCTTCATGTCGGGAATGACTGGGGTTGTGCGAATGACCAGTCCTTTGATGCTAATAAGTTTGTCCATATCTACTGCACCTTAGTAAAGATCGGTTAATGTGCATGGGAGAAACCTCTTACCTGCGGGGTCCAGTTCTCGCATGTTGACAGATTTGTCCAAGCCAAAGGGTAGGACTTTGTATGTCCTGAGTTCAACTTGTTCTACTAAGTCTGGAATGGCTATAGGAGCAGCACGGTTAGTCTCGTTCATCGCATCCGAGCTTGGCACGGGGGGAGCAGAGCTGTCTCGTATCTGCTGTTGATTGCGAGCCTGGTTTCTTAGGCTTTCCATCTCTTTGATTGCCAATTCAACCATGACATCTTTGATCGTCTGATCCATGAGTGGAATAATTTCTTGAGGATAGGCGTGCAACTGATGCCATAGCTTCAAGGTGGAAGGATACGCCTTGAGGTTTTTGGCGTCAAGGTTCAATCCGGTGACACCCAGTTTTCGCATGTTATTTAGCATTGTAATATATTCCCTTTCCTCTGCCGCGTCGCCCATTGCTCGGGTTACGTCTTCCGTAGCTCCATCAGCCCACAGACGATACTTCCTAGCATAATTGTAAAGGAAGTTCTTGAACGCAGACATGGAATCTTGAATGGAGATGTTGGTACCCCAGATCACACGTGTAGAGCTTCCACCGAGCGCATCTGCCTCCGAGGTATTGGGGTTTACATTAGAAAACGTGGCATCGGAGTGAGGGTCGCCTTCGTTGACTGGCATGCCATTTGCATCAACGAAGAGCCTTCGACGGCGGTTTGGTGTCGATCCAAAAGTGTCCGAGTGGATATCTCCCCGACGCGAGGCACTGCGAGAATAGCCAGAGAGCTCTGGGCGAGAAGAGCCGACAAATAGGCCACTGCTGCTGCTCGGTATATCTGACCGGATATCCTGGCGGTTGCCATTCCGAGGCGGGCTTGAGCTAGACATATAGCGTATGGGCGACGAGTCTGTAGGATGGTTAGAAGTTGACTTGAGTAGCATATACTAACATCTACTTTACCTCTAATGCCAGTTCTCGTAGCACGCGGTGTGGTGTCACCATCTCCAGCGATAGAAGATTCTCTTACAGGCGAACTTAGATCCATTCTTGTCTGATCGGCCTGATTACCTGCGCGGATCGGTGACGAGGATGGAAACATCAATGGAGATGATGATGGTATCGCATTTTCATTCTGGAGTCGCCTGGATGCGCGAGGAGTAGCCTGTGTGTTTGATTGGGGGCTGCTCGTGATTTGCTGCGATCGTGTTGAGCGAGGCGTTGAATTAGCCGAGCTCCTGGGAGGGCGACCACGACGAGAAGCTGGCGAGGACATTGCCGATTAGGGTTGTGTATCGTCAATACCAGAGGTGTTGTGTTGTGATGTTAAGAAGGAGTGAGTATTGGCGGAAGGTTCAGAGCAAGAAGACAAACGGATCGCTTAGTCAAATTTCAGGACGTGTCGCACTCACGCGTACGCGCGTTAAGTGCTTCCATTTTTGGAAAGCGCGTTCCGAGTAAATCACGTGGTATTCTAAACCACGCTAGCCCAAAACAGCAAGGTCGTTCCTGCGCCCCACAGCAGTCACGTGCCCGAGCTTGTTTCTTCAGGAACTACACAAGTAAACATTGGATAATGGACATCGGTTGCAAAATCGCACGTAGCAGGATCCCACGTAGTTAGTCGAAAGAGAGACAAAAATAGCTAGATCACCCCCCAATCACCGTCCGACAGAGCTCTTCGCCATCGCAAGGACCAAACCGCTAACTAAATAGTGAAAGCCTCAAACAACACGGGGCTTTGCAAGGATCTCCTCTGGACCAATCAGAGGCGCCAGACGGCCCGATGACGCTAGTGCCGTCTGCCTAAGGCTAACTACGTAGTAGATAACCTTGGAAGTTGATGTCATCTTGCTTCGTCGCATTCATGGCTTCTCTCTCTTTCTCTCTCTCTCTCTGCAAGTCGTCTCATCTCGTCGCCTGGCTGAGAGGCAGATGGCTGAGCTTGAAACATCCCAATTGTTCTCATTGTTAAGATACCTGCCGTGCTTTGTACAGTAACTAACTATATCTTTGCTCTTGTCTTTGCATCCCGTTTACTGCTTATCTCTGTTTTCTTACGTTCTAGCGTTTTCATTGAGCCAAAGTTGTTAGCGTCATTGTTACTGCTACTGTTGGTTTTCTCTTCTTGTTGTCTCTGTTATATTTGCTTTTGTTATTTTGTCACTCTCTCGGTCTGGCTGGTATTGCTTCCAGAAGTTGCAGGCTCAACTCTTCAGGCAACTGTTTGCTGCAGCTCATTCGATGGCGACTCTCAGGATGTGGACGGCTCGCGATCTTGGATTTGACGACAACTCCAAGGGCCAGCAGGACCAAGGAATCTCCCTGTCTACTTTCATCGCGTCTCTGGCAACGGGTGCTGTCGTTTTTGCCCTCGAAGCTCTCTTGTTCTTGCTCTTGAAGGGAAACCTTCGCAGAATATAGTGCGTATGCCTGTTTCCTGGTCATGGAAGAGTTCACTAACCCATGCCGCTTTCCAGCCAACCTCGAACGTATCTTGTGCCAGATCGGGAACGTACTAGACCGCCACCCCCGGGCCTATTTGGTTGGGTCTATTCTGTATTTCAGACCTCAAACTCGGAGTTCATTCAAAAATGCGGCTTGGATGCGTACTTCTTCCTCCGATATCTTCGCATGCTCCTCAAAATCTTTGTTCCTCTCGGTCTAGTGATTCTGCCAATCTTGATTCCTCTGAACAAGATAGGAGGAAAGGACAATAATGCTGTCAGTAAAAGCAACGAGACAACGTGGAACATCACCGGTTTAGATCAACTGGCCTGGAGCAACATCACGCCCAACCATACTGATCGATACTGGGCGCATTTGGTGTTGGCCGTATTGTCCATCATTTATATTTGTGCAGTATTTTTCGACGAGCTGCGTGGATATATTAGGCTGCGGCAGGCATACCTGACCTCGCCTCAGCACAGACTAAAAGCCTCTGCTACAACCGTCCTTGTTACCGCTATTCCTAAGGGGTGGTTGACGGTAGAGGCACTAACTAACCTATATGATGTATTTCCCGGGGGAATTCGAAATATTTGGATTAATCGACAGTTGGATGAGTTGAACGAAAAAGTCAAGCTACGGGATAAGCTTGCTCTAGCATTGGAGGCTGCGGAAACGGAGTTGATCATGAAGTGCAAAAAGTCTCAGTTGAAAAAAGCCAAAGCAGAGGCTAAAAGGGCCGGAAAGAAATCCAAGAACGAAAGCAAGAAACAACAGGAGACGACGGACAAAAAGGCTGCTGAGCTAGCAATGCAGGCTGGCATTAGCTCGGGTGACCCTCACCAGATTGCTCATAATGTACAGGAAGCTTTAAAAATGAACCGCAGGAGCACCAACCCGGAACCGCAACCTCAAAAGAGGAAGTTTCTTGTTGGCGGTGGCATTAACAATGCTATTAGTCATGGGACTAATGCATTAGGGAAGACCTTTGCGGGAGGCTTTAGGAGAGTTAACGAAGGGCTGGACAGAACCCCTGGACTGGCTGATGACGGACAGATTTCTATTTCCAGCAAAGAAGATACCAAGAGAGAAAATAGTTCCGCGCATACATCTACTCGTCCTAGCCTGGATAGTAATGGAAGCCCTTCTCAACACGGATCACAATCTCAGGGGAAGTCATCCAACGGATATGCTAGCGAAGAACAGAACTCGCGCCGCCCTGGCTGGAGCAGAAAATCGTCATCTATCTCTCGCCTAAGTCGTCGAAGTGACAAGGCGCAACCAGAAGCCGATGAGATACCGCTGACTAGGGTTGAATCCACCGAGCCACAGAATAATCAAGAATCTGGCAATGGCGATGTTTTGCGGAAAGCGAAAGAGGGCGCGAAAGAAGGCGAGAGAAAAATTCAACAATACCCTCTGGCTTACAACGAAAATTGTGATCACGAGTGCGGAGAACCTCTCTGGAAAAGGTATATAAAACAAAAAGATCGCGAGACCATGCGTCTCCCTATATTTGGAATCAGTTGGATGCCATCTTTACCTCTGATCGGCAAGAAGGTCGATACTATTGATTACTGTCGGAAAGAAGTGGCACGGCTTAACCTAGAAATCGAAATCGACCAACAGCACCCGGAGAAATTCCCTCTGATGAATTCGGCTTTTATCCAATTCAACCATCAGGTAGCGGCACACATGGCCTGCCAAGCTGTCAGCCACCACATTCCCAAGCAAATGGCTCCCCGGGTTGTGGAGATCTCGCCAGACGATGTCATCTGGGATAACATGTCGATCAAATGGTGGGAACGATATCTCCGTACCGGCGGTATATTTATTGTCGTCTGTGGTATGGTTGTTGGCTGGGCTATCCCAGTTGCCTTTACAGGAGTCCTCTCTCAGCTTTCGTACCTAGAAGGCAAATTCTCATGGCTTGGATGGTTGTCCCAGTTGCCACACTGGCTCTTTTCAGCCGTTCAGGGTGTTCTTCCACCGTTATTCTTATCTTTGTTAATGGTGCTGCTCCCGTTGATCCTCCGCTTTCTATCCCAGACCCAGGGTCTGCAGACAGGCATGTCCGTCGAATTGATGGTTTCCAATTACTATTTTGCATTTCTTTTTGTTCAACTGTTTCTTGTGGTGGCTATTTCATCCAGTTTTTCCACACTGGTCGACTCAGTCACGGATGTAACGGGCTGGCCCGAACTTCTCGCCGACAACATTCCCAAATCCAGCAACTACTTTTTCTCGTATATGATCCTTCGAGCCATGTCTGTTAGTGCTGGTGCGCTAGCTCAGATCTGGAATCTGATTAAATGGTTTATTCTCGGGCCGCTGTTTGACAACACGGCGAGAAATAAGTGGTCGCGGACTACCAATCTGCACCGAATGAAATGGGGAAGTTTCTTCCCTGTATATACTGTTCTCGCATGCATCGGTAAGTGCAGTTCTTTTCGTTTCTTTCTTCCTTTCTTTCCTTCTTGCTTGCAGTACGAAAATTTCGAGGGCTAACAGATATCTCTAGGTTTCATTTATATAATCATTGCTCCGCTGATCGCTGTCTTTGTTATCGCTACCTTTGCCCTCTTTTGGTTTGTATATCGGTATAATACGCTCTACGTCACCAAGTTCCGCTTTGATACCGGCGGACTTCTGTTTCCTAAAGCCATCAACCAGCTCTTCACGGGACTCTATGTCATGGAGCTCTGCTTGATTGGTCTGTTCTTCCTTGTACGAGACGAGCACGACACAGTGGCATGCCAGGGACAAGCAATCATCATGATTGTCGTTATGATACTGACTCTTGGGTATCAATACTTATTAAACGAGGCATTTTCCCCGCTTATTCGTTACCTGCCAATCACCCTAGAGGACGACGCTGTCCGTAGAGACGAGGAATTTGCCAGGGCTCAACAAATCCGACACGGCTGGCATATTGACGACGATGGCGGTGACACAAAGGAGGAATCTGACGACGAGGAACGTCAAAGTCATGCAGATAAAGAAATCGAACTGCAATCTGTCGGCCAGGAAAATGGAGTAGACAGAGGGAAAGATAGGTTTCTGAATGTAATTGGCGGCAGTTTAGGCAAACGAGCTATCGCACGGCCAGGCTCTTGGGCAGATCGATCACAAGTGCGGCGCTCCAAATACTTTAGCACGAGTTCTACCTATGACGTGCCGAGCATTCAAAAATTACGGCAGCAATTGGCCTACAAAGCCGAAGATGAAGAGACGCGAGGAACAGGATCTAACACGATGGGCCGGGCCCTCTTTGCTGGTATTCACGATGAATTAGAAGATCTCACACCCGACGAACGCGATCAACTTGTCCAAAGGGCGTTTCAGCACGATGCTCTGAGAGCAAAGCGTCCCGTCATATGGATTCCTCGTGATGATCTCGGAGTCAGCGATGACGAGATCTATTGCACGCAGCGGTTCAGCAAACATATCTGGATCAGTAACGAATATCAAGCGCTGGATGGGAAATGTCGGACCATTTTTAGTCGTAGTCCGCCGGACTTTTCGGAGGTTGACTTGATTCAGCTGTGAAAGTGTTTTCTCTCCCTCTCTCTTTTATTATTTTCTTTGAATTGATATACTTTCTTTTATGATTCGTCAATCGTGTACCTTTAGCGAGTTTGGTTGGCATTCTGAAGCGCATAGCGTTCGTTTTTTTTTTTGCGTGTGGAGCGTTTATACCTTGGTAGCCAAGTTGCACGATAATGATTAATGATTGCTACGTTACTTCACTCATTCCATCTATATCTACGTCCGTCGTCCACGGGTATAGGCGGTGATAGTGCCCATGGACGTGGATCGCCAACTAAACGCAAGTTCCCCGATCAAGTATATAGCTAATATTAGACGCAACGTCTAATCCATGTATTTGCAAATCGGCAAGCGATAATTATCAACAACCCAATACCGCCGTCGCACATCAGACCATTCTCCCTCCAGAGGCGGCACAGGCACGTCCTCCCAGCTGACATCAAAGCCCGCTTCAAAGACATCCATCTCCACCACTTTCTGATAGACATCATAACTAATCTGCCTATCTGCGCCCATCCCATTAAAGAAACTCCACAAGCCATCCGCATCCAACAAGCCAATGACTTGCTCCGACAAAAACTCCCGGAAATCCGCATACGACTCGGCAAAGGTATCGTAGTAGATGGCATCGAACATTTCGCCTTGTTCCACGAGTTTGGGGAGGATGTCTTGCCAGCGTCCCTCGTGGATTACGACGCCGGGTTTCTCGTGCCATCCTTTCTGTTTCATTGTGGCTAGGACTTCTGCATGCGCTTCGACGATGTGGTGTATGCTGGGAGACTGCTCTTGGAAGAACCCGTCGACTATGCCCATGCCGTGTCCGATATTGAGGACCCGCAGTCCCTGGCGGGGTAGGAGTTTGCGCGCTGTTTTGGACATGATGTCGGTTTCCCAGGACATCATGACTCCATTGCGGTCGTCGTCGAGCAGTCGGTCGTCTTGGAAGGTCAGGTTTGAATGGAGGTATCTGACATTTGAGATATTAGGCTCGATTTGTTGTTCCTCAGCTGTTGTTGCCGTTGTCGTTGTTGTGGTGGCAGATTCATGTGTATCTCCTGTTGCGAGATCTCCTTCTTCTTGCTCTGCAGTGCTATTGGCATCAACCTCGTCATAGTCATCATCATCATAGTCATCGTCTCCAAGTATTTCGTAACCCTCAAGTCGATTAAGAAGTAACTCCGCGCGCACACCAGCATCAACCATAAGATCATATAACTCGTTTAACCCAAGCCGTCTTGCCATACATCCAGGCGTCTCATCGTTCTTATCCAAATCATTCCAGATTGCGCCTTCCTGTAACAGGAATTTAACCGTCTCCCGCCCCAATGCCAGTTCCTCTGCTGACCGACTTCCATCTTCATTATGCCCATTCACCACGCCGTTTGTCTGCTCCACCTCATCTTGATCATGATCTTGATCATGATCGGGCTCGCAAGCTGCAATAGCCGCGTGTAAGGGCGTATACCCGGTTTCGGGATCTTTCACATTCGCCGGATTCTCGGCTCCGCTATTGTTAGATCGGATCAATCGTCGCAGTTTGGGGATGTTGTGTTGAGAAGCTGCGAGGAGGACTTCTTGGACGTCGAGGTCGACATCTATCTCGGTGTGGGGGTCTGTCATGTTGGCATCGACTCAAGACTTTAAAATAAGATAAATTCTGGAAAACTAATGGACTGTTTTTTCGGATGCTTGGATAACCCAATGCTTTAACTACCTAGGTATGGAACAGTCAAAGTCAACACGTTGGTCTTGGTGCTTCGTTGCGGGGAAGCATGGAAATTATTTTCTCTCCCTATCGTTATCAGTTATCGATAAGGATAATCCCTGGACACTGGACACTGGACAGTCTACAAATTGTTTCGACTTGCACCGAGTTGCTTACGAGTATTATAGTAGATCTGTGATACATCTGAATTGGCTCGAAGCACTCATTGGAAGATTATCAACCATATCTGATACAGCAGGATATGCAACTGCAAGAGTGTACGTTTCTCGAGCTCATATTAAATCGACTGTTCAGGTATTGAAATGTTGAGCCTTACGAGAAGTTCTATACGAACAGTACACTGACGGTGAGGATGAATGGCATTAAAGCACTATTGTTCACTATTTATACATGATGTGATGATGCACATGCGACACGGAAAAGATTTTGGAAACAGAAGAAGGGAGGTTCCAGTAAGAGAGTTGCAAATTAACGGCAAAATATTCAATTCAAGCGTTCATTTCCAATCCTCTTTTTCTTGCTTTCTTTTTTCTTTTCTTTATTTTTCAGGCTCGGTGCTGGTGTTGACATTCAAGCCCAAGCCCTGAGCATCGAGATAGAGCTTGTTCTTGCCGCCGGCTTCCTGAAGGATCTGGGCAATATTCCGTGCGTTCTCGATACGTCTCAGCTCAACGTAACTCTTGCTCTTCTTGATGGCATCACCGATAAGTTCCGCAGAGCGGGCTTCACCCTGGGCTCGGACGATGGTGGCTTGCTTCTCTTGGCGGGCCTTGTCGACAAGGAAGGCGGCTCTTTGGGCTTCCTGCTGGGCGACCTGTTTGGCTTCGACGGCAGCGGTGAACTCGGGCGAGAAGGCAAGGTGCTATATTGTCACGGTTAGACACGGATAGGATAGGACAATTATATCATCAAAGAATACGGTAAACCCACAGTTAAAGAGACATCGTCCAAGGTAATATTAAAGCGGGCCGCTCTCCGAGCCAAGTTATCGCGGACAAGACGAGCCACGTTCTCTCGCTGTGTGATCAATTGACTGGCGTTGAACTGGGCGACGACGCTCTTCAAGACCTCGTTGACAATAGATGGCAGGACTCGCTCATCAAAGTCCTTGCCGAGAGTCCGGTAGATTTGAGGCAAAGCTTCAACGCGTGGTCGCGACAAAACACGACATGTGATGTTGACCATTTGCAAGTCCTTGGTTCCTGTCAAGGACGCAACATTCCTTGGTTTTGCACGTACATCGTAAACAACGGGTGTCTCGACCCAGGGAATTTGAAAGTGTGTTCCTGTGGAAAAGGCATTTGATAAGTACACAAGTACAGCAGTACAGCAGTACAGCAGTGGGATCTAGATAGATATATTTAACCTACCTTCGTTGTAAATCTCTTTCTTCACACCGGATATCCTAGAATACTTGATAGCTCGGTGACCACCATCGACTGTCCGGCAAAACACAATCAGCATCCCGGTCAGACTAATTCGCATCTCAAGAAACTTGTCGATTCTGTCTCTTACCGTTAAAGAGAGATGCAGACACTGCATATCCGCCAGCTATCAACAGAGCAATCGCAGCAGCTGAGCCTCCAAAAGGCGCACCTCCTCCAAACCGGAAACCGCCGCCGCCGCCGCCGCCACCGGCTCTAGCTCGTTGCTGGAGAATAAGCTGCAGTCTCTCCCACTGTTCCCGCGGGCTTCCTGCCATATTTTCTGATGAGTTGGGCGAGCGTAAATAGAAAACAGAATGATTGTTAATTGAAGAGCTTCCGCTGGCAGCGCAGCAATATTGAAAGCCGCAAACCGGTCTAGCTGGATCGGGATTAGCTGGGCGGGAAAACGGGGCAATTTAATTCAAGCTTCATCTCACCTCACTTCAAAAACAACACTCAATTGTAATTGATTTCTTGCATCAGCCCAGTCCAATCAATCAACATGGCTCCTGGAATCGGGAAGAGCGTCTTCTTGGGAAATATTCCCTACAGTACGTTTACACATCCGCCCTTTCCGCGAGATACGCTCATCCTAATATCCTCCCAGATCTTACAGAGGAACAAGTGAAAGACATCCTGAGCACAGCAGGCACAGTCACCAAGTTCCGGCTCATGATGAATCCGGATACTGGCAAACCCAAAGGCTACGGATTTGCCGACTTCGCAGACGCCGATGCTGCAGCTTCAGCAGTGCGAAATCTAAACGACTATGAGATTATGGGAAGAAAGATCCGCGTCGACTGGCCACATAACAATGAAAAAGATTCGATACCAGAGGATTACTCAGATGCCCTAGCTGGGGGATACCAACAGCAGCCACTTCCACAACAAAACCCAAGCTCCCTTCCGCCGCTGCCTCCTGGCGTAGAAGTTCCTCCACATCTTGATTGTCCGAATGCCATCTCTCAAACCCTGTCCCAGCTTCCGCCAAACCAACTCCTCGACGTCCTCTCTCAAATGAAATCCCTAGCGGTGGCAGACCCTGCACGTGCAACAGAACTTCTCCGAACAGCGCCTCAACTCGCATATGCAATCTTTCAAGCTCTACTTCTCATGAATCTTGTCGATTACACCACACTTGGCACTGTTGTCGAACAAGCCTCACAAGCGGCGGCAGTAGCAGCTGCCCCAGCAACATATCAGCCATATGGTGCTGCTGCCGCTGTTCCGGCGCAAGTCTCGACGCCTCCCATCCACAGCACGCCATTTGCACCTCCTCCAGTAGCAGCCGTGGCTCAACAACCGCCAGCTCCAGTACCCGGCCAAGAAGAGCTATTGCAGCAAGTGTTGAATATGCCACAAGCACAGATTGATGCTCTACCGCCTCTTGAGCGAAGCCAAATAATGTTGCTGCGGCAGCAGTTAATGCAGAGCGGCATGCGATGATGCTGTAGCTGTCTTTAATTCTATAACTGTCCTCATTGAGGCAAAACACAGGATAAGATGACTTATATGCTTTGCATGGATAATATATGTGGACTTGGATGGCGAATGGCGCAAGATTATCTGGTTGAAAGCAACTGGGTTTAGTTAAGGATTCTCTTTCTGTTTAAGATCTGCTGTGCTTATAAAATTCAATACCCTTTCTTCTACATTTTGCTAGATCTGTGATGCAGCATGCAAGTGGGACTAGACGAGGGTCCTACAATGGACTAGCTAGCATATGAATCAATGATTCTAAAGCTTTTATCATTTGTCTATCTCTGTATGTAGCTTGAAGTATAAGCTTGTTCAAGATATCATTTTATCAATCTTCAATCTATGTGGACATCCATGTGCAAGGTCTATTATATAGAAGGATTATTTCTTTACTATATCATTGGATTTCAAAGCAACTGTGACCACCATATCAGGCATGATAGTGCAGTTTATAGTAGGTAGTGCAGCAGTTTACATACCATCTCACACCACAAAACAAGCCCTAAAAGATGAAAGGAACTTCACGATGTTTACATATGTGCAATCACCTGTTAACCAATAATACATACTCACCAGCAGACAGACAGACCCACGTCGTTTGGTCTCCTGTGACCGGACGATTCCATGAATTTTTTTCTTTTCTTTCTTTCACACTTGTATCTATGCCCGCATATTTCAAGTGATGTGTTTTCTTTTCCTTGCAAAGAATCAAAATGACAGGAATGCATCATCATTCTGAATGAAGCTGTTGTCCTCTCGTCGTATATTCGCATTATTCATATTCGAATCGAATAATTGAGGCGAAGGAGCTGATACCAGCTGGCATCATGCCTCGTAAAACGGGCTCTCGAACAGCTAAGCGGAGAAGAGAGGAGATCTCAGACTCGGATGACTCTGATACTTCAGAAGATTCCCTCTTCGCTTCTCCAAGCGATGTCGAGCAGCAAGATGCAAAGGATCCACCCACCAAGACGACGGCAACAAAGAAGAAGGGGAAGGCGCCTAATCCAAGCAACCAGAACGACAATAACAACCGCGCCACAAAACCTCCCCAACACAGGACAGTACGCAAAAAGCAGAAGATACCTATGGAGCCCCAAAAGCCCGAAAGTGAGTACACAGAGATTGAGTACGTGAATCAACTGAAACAGAACTTTACACCAAAGAACGGGCTGGCGGGTGACTTGCCTCCTATTCATGATCTTGATGAGATATTTGAGAATATTACTTCGAATGCTGTGCGTGACACCCGATTTGAGAGGTTTATCAAGTCTCTCAATGGACGTAAGCTGCGTGTTGCCACGGTCTGCTCAGGGACAGAAAGTCCTATTCTAGCTCTGGAGATGATTATTTCACGTAAGTTCTATAGGCATACGTCTGCCACCAGTGACACTAATTTGCCTCTAGAATTGAAGAAACGAGGGCTCGAGTCCTTCGATTTCAAACACCTTTTCAGTGCAGAGATTGTCGAATATAAACAAGCATACATCGAGAGGAATTTTCATCCTCCTCTACTTTTCAGGGATGCCATTGAGCTCCATAGAAAGACGGCGTTCGTTTATTAACCCCTTCTACTTGGAATATGACGAGACTTATACTTACTCTTTGTTTACAGACACACTGCATATGGCGCCGAGCGTAAAGTGCCAACAAGACCAGATCTGCTCATCGCCGGATTCCCTTGCGTCGACTACTCCAACCTGAACAATTGGCGCAAGCAATTCGGCGAGCGTGGAGAGTCAGATGATACCCTCAGAGCGCTTGTGGCATACTGCGAAGTCCATCGACCACGAATAGTCATCCTCGAAAACATCAGCAATGCCCCCTGGACTCATATTGGATCAGCATTTGACAAAGTTGGCTACCATTTCCGCAGCGTCAAGGTAGACACGAAAGATTTCTATCTTCCACAGACACGCGAACGAGGCTATGCTATATGTTTCGAAAAGAAGACAATCACTGAGGGTGATGGTGATAATGGAGAGAAGATGCTTGATGAATGGGTTTCTATATTTCTGAGTTTCCAGCGTCGAGCAAGTTCACCTTTCACGGAGTTTATCGACCCGGACGACGAAGTCATAGAGCAGCGCAAGCTCGAACGATTGACCTTGTCTGAGCCAAGGTCGTCCCCTAATTGGTCCCTCTACAAGATCAGACATGCCGATGTTCGCAGAGGAACCACTTTCGGTAATGGAAGGCCGATAACGCACTGGGAAGAAGGTGGCAAGTGTCGTCCGGCGACATGGATGGACCGGCCGTGGTTTTTCTCGCAAGTAGAACGAGTCTGGGATACAATTGATGTCAATCATTTGCGTACATTGATGGTCTCTGGTTACGATAATAGTTTCAAAGCGTAAGTAGGCTCTATGAAGGCATCGATGGTTTTTAATATTGGCTAATTTTTCTTAGCCGCTGCATTGATATTTCTCAAGGTGTCGACAGAGACATGGACACCAGGCCCTTGGGAATCATGGGATGCATAACACCCTGTGGCATGCTGTACTCTACAGCTCGTGGTGGCCAAATCCAAGGGCGCGAGATGTTGGCCATGCAGGGAATGCCACTAAGTCGTCTATCTTTGACCCGAGAGAATCAAGCTCAAATGCAGGATCTAGCGGGGAATGCAATGAGTACCACTGTCGTCGGCCCAGCAATAATAGCAGCACTTATGGCGTCACATTCGCTGTTGAATGCAGGGCCTGAGGAAACCAATGCTCTCGAGAACGAAGAACAAGCTGAAGAACCCGTGCCTGCACCATCTTTGATAAACTCCTATCAGCTATGTTCGAGAAGTTTGACACCGTTCATTAAACCCGCTATTGATTGGCTTGCTAAGCTCAAGGCACTTGCCGGGTTGACAGTTAGCCTGTGTAGTTGTGAGGGCCCCTATGGCATTGGGCGGTATGGCCTCTATCGATGCAAGGATTGCAAATTCACAGCATGTGCTGCCTGCAAAGTCAATCCCGTCCACACCTACGAGCCCATCCCACCATCTCAGCTCAGGATGCGCAAAGACCCAAAGATGTTTCGAGAATTACTTCTATGGAGCCTTCCTTCAACCATACAACCGCCAGAGCTCCCACTAAACATTTACGAAGCCATGTCCAGCGAGTACTCGGCATCTGACGAGACCAAGGGCATATGGAAGCTTTTCCTCGAAACCGTCGAGCTAGTTTGTCTGGACATACTTGTGTACAAGTCTATCAAGAGAACTCAGACCTGGAAAGTCGTGTACGAGGGTTCCAACTCTATCCTTCACCTGACGATCGGCCCCCGAGGAATGCGCTGGGAATTGTTCGCAAAAGCACCATCAAATGAGCCTGTCCGAAGCTACTTCAGAGAGATTCTTCGTCATCCAATTGCGAGGATGAAAGTGAATGAAGATGGCCCATCAGTTCTACAGGGAGAATGGCAAATTTGCAAACCGTTATCAAGGAAAGAGAAAACAATCACTCTCAATTGCACTGGAGACTTGCTACCGTCCTATGAGAATGTTTGTGGTCTTCCAGGATCATATCAAGAGCAGAAGGTTTGCAGCAGTATTATCGTCTCCAGTGATGATAGGGCTATGGAAGGTCTTTCCTTAGACATCCGTGGCAAGTATGAGCGAATACCCAATTGCGGAGGCGCATTGCAGTCCCTCCATCGCCGTGCCCCTGAAGAAGGCGAGCCGGCTTTATTCTTTTTTCTGGATCCTCGGAGACTGGGCCCCTCGCAGCTCGACTCATGGGTATTCTCAACGGATCCGCGGCGCAAAACTGACAATACCCCGAGAGATATAATCCTGCAACTCGATAGTAAATGGGACTACCGGAAGCTGCAAATATCGGGGATTTCTTATGCACCCGCTTCTCATCGACAATGGATCGATATTGGGACCATGTCATTGATCAACTGTGATTCTCAAATGCGAATCGTGAGTCGTATACCCAACCCGAACATTACGCTTCAAATCGAGGGCCATGATTGTTATGACTGTTACCTGCCCCTTTTATCAGTAGCGACTAATATTATCCCAAACTTGAACGTACCGTGGGAGAAAGGCCCATGGCGAGCTGTGGAAATCAGCAATTTCGAAGAAATAAGCAAATTTGCCTGGATGTGGGCTAAATTCATAACCTGGTCTCCATGCACGAGTTGGAGACCTGCGGAAGCTGAATTTGAGATCTGCGAACGTTGCTCCCCGAAAATGCCTAGAATGGCATGGACAGTCATTAAGGGAAGGGAACGTCCCATTGAAGACCCAGTAGATGCAGCGAGATGTGAGCGAGACTACAAGCTGAGGCCGTCACCGTTTCGCGTTTTCACAAAGACAGAAAAAGTGGCAGATGAAGAAGGGGCAGACACCGGCCACGTATGTCTTGCTGTGAATTTCAAGACCATGTTCCATCGAGCCTGTGGGACAATAGCACACCGTCGCGATGGTAGTTCGTCAGTCGACTTTTACTGGCGAGTAGTCAATAACGATGACACGGATATCCCTCGTCCAAGTAGCTATCGCATCTTGAACAACAATGATGAGCCCAAGGCAGAACAACCTCCCCATTTCAAAATCCCGCTAAGATCAGATCAGCGGCGGTCCCTTCGGTGGGCGTTGACACGGGAATCAGATGACATGAAAAGCTTCCCGGAGGAAGAAGTCGAAGAAGCCGTCCTGGGACCCCTTAATTGGCGAGCAGAGGCAAAAGTCATTGTGCACCGTAAGGTTAGGGGTGGAATACTGGCGGACCATGTCGGCTTTGGTAAGACAGCTGTGATCCTGGGGCTGATAGACTGCCAGCATCAAAAGGATATCCGTGAAGCAGAGGAACCTTGTGAGAACGCAATACCACTGAAGGCAACGTGTATAGTCGTTCCCGATATTTTATTTGACCAGTGGCAAGGCGAGATCACACGGTTTCTCGGGGAGAAGTACACTGTCCTAGATATTGCAAACATCGCCAAACTAGCAGCAACTTCGATTGAGGTGTTTCAATCAGCAGACATTGTCCTTGTTTCATGGGCAGTCTTCACAGGCTCATTATATTTCAACAAGCTGGAACAAACAGCAGGAGGACCGTCTCCTCCGAAAGCGAACAGTAACGTGCGCATGTTTGAAGCCTGGTTTGACGATGTAATCGGTTCCATCGAAACGCAGGTCACTTCGTTGCAGCGAGACGGGCCAGAAGCTTTTATAGAATCCATTCAACGAAAGCGAAACTCCGTCTGGGGCACTGATGCCTACAATCGCTACTTACCATCAAGAAGGCTCAGAGGGAAGAAGGCCGGTGCCCACGAACACGATTCTTCACAAGCAGCCGACGCTGCAGTTGGTTCTTCTCGTCAACAACACGTGGCAGGAGGCAAGAACGGTGTCAAAGATAATGCATCCAAAGCCAAGAAAACAAGCAGCAACACGTCTAATCAAGAAACGCTCCTCGACAGGTCGAATTTCGGAATTTCGGCAAACAAAGAGACGTCAATAGGGGACGTCAAGGGAACTGTTCTACACATGTATCGTTTCCAGAGACTCGTCATAGATGAGTTCACATATTTGAACCAGGACCGCCATGCGCTGTTGGCATCTCTCAAAGCACGTTCGCGGTGGATAATGTCCGGAACGCCTCCCATCAAAGGATTTTCAGCCGCGGAGAAGATGGCACGACTGTTAGACGTTTATCTCGGAAAGCCCAGCGATGACGATTACGAGAAAAGCAAATACAAACGGTCAGGTAAGATAGCACAAGGGCCATTCAAACTTCGTTTACTGACTGGCATAGAATCCGAGAACTTTCACTTCTTCAGAGATGTTGCGAGCAGGGGGTGGCATTTCCGCCGTAATGGGCTTGCACAGTATTTTATTGATGGATTTATGCGCCAGGTAAGTGAGAGGGCCAGTTCCAGCTTTGCATAAACTCCTAACGACGGAACAGAATACCCCTGAAATCCCGCGAATACAATGGAAGGTCCATTATAATCCAGTAGTCTTGTCCGCCGTGGAGAGGATTCTCTATCTCGAATTGAAACTGTTTTACGAGTCGTACAATCCGCAAACAAAAGGCGAAAAGAAGGAAAAGTATTTGTATGATCAGCGTGGCAGAGTCAGTGAAATTGTCGACACATGTAATACCCCAGAGCAAAGTCTGGTCAAGCGTTCCTCATACTACGACGCATTGCCTCAATGGAGTTCGGCAACCGAGGGTATCGACACAGTGCTAAAACTTATCCGGCACAGACGCGAAGAGGTCAATCAGGTTATTGGCGAGATAAGGACGCAGTCAAAACATGTATCTTGGTTGTTTCACGAGCTTGAACAGGAGAGTCCTCGTTTCGACGCTCTCAAAGCTAGTCTTGAGTCAAACGACTATGGTGATACCGATGTCTCTGAGTTAGTTCAAAAAATACTTGACGAGGCCATCCAATCATATCACAAGAGCGACTGGAAAGAATTCTGGAATATCTCAAATGACCGCTCTGCCAATACCTCCGTGTCTGTCACTAAGCTCGACAAGCGTCAGACCAGGGAAGGTGAAGACAGCAGTGACGAGGAGGAAGAAGAGCTTCCTGGCGAGTGTGTCCCACAATCAAGGCAAAATAAATTCACATCCCAGAAGAAGAAAGATGTATTGAAGCCACTTCCAGACAGCAAAACCGAGAAAGAAAAAGAACTCCGAGAATGGACAAACAAGATCCGAGTGAACATCCTTGCCTTGGTGGAACGGGTGAGGGCATTGAGGTTTGTAGAGTCAGGCCATTATCTTCAAAACAACAGAATTGTGCCTCACTGCCAGAGCTGCGGGCAAAAAGGCCATCGATCCTCAAAGGATCTTAGTGTCTTGGGCAAATGCGGCCATATCGTCTGTACATCGTGCCTCAAAGATGTGCTCAGGGACAATAAGTGCACAGCTCATGACTGTCGAGCAGCTGTAGACGAACAATATGTCATTCCGGGCAAGTATTTCTGCATGTGCCAGCCCGTCGACCAGCCAACTCCCCCGGGAGGAACAAAGATAGAGGCATTAATTGGGCTCTTGAAGGACAAAACCGCAATCCCCAACGACCACCAGGCAATTCTCTTCTTACAGTTTGCGGACCTCGAGGGACCAGTCACAGCGGCCTTTGATCTACACGATATCTCCTACGCTTCGGTAGGGATGAGTGGTGGACGCGGTAGGAGCAAGATAAAAGCATTCGCTGGGCAAGACAAGAAAGTTGCCATTCTCCAACTAGGCACCGAAAACGCTGCAGGATTGTATAGTATTACCCACTCCTTATTTTTTCATACTCATACCAACCTCGCTAACTGGTAAATGTTTATTGCGGAACTAGGAACCTCCAAAATGCCAATCATGTCATCTTTTTCGGGCCATACGCTGCTAAGAACCATTATGAGTATCAAAGCACCATAACGCAATCCAGTGGCCGCGCTATTCGTTTTGGGCAGAAGAAAGAGGTTCACATTTGGAATCTTGTGGCGTTGAACACGCTTGAAGTTGGCATACTGCAGGGGCAGGATGGGCGTACTCTGGCCAGACGCGCGAACGGAGAGTACGAGCTCGTCCTCGACGATGAGATCAGAGGAGATGATGTCAAAGGGTTTGAGGTTCCGGCTTTTGACTGGAAGTAGAAGGAGATGTTGCTTGCTAGGTGGTCTTTCCACTCCCCGTAGAAAGCGCAACTGTCGAGGTCAATTTGTGTTAAGTGACCAAGTTCTCAGAATGTGAAAAAGTAATTGAAATTTGATTAGTAAAATCGAGAAGAAAAATGTGTGTGATATGCATGGCTCAAATCCTCATCTCAGATAAGGGCCACGTAACATGATGACAGTGTACTGTACAGTTTGAAATGGAAAATCTCAATTACCGTCTCATGAGCATCACCGGCAAATCGCAATCCTAGCTCTATAGAAAAAAGACACCGATGGACTCGGTAATTACCGAAAGGAACGTCACAATGCAAGAAGGGAAGCTGTCTTGACGTCTTTCTCGCTTACAACTCTCCATCTTTCCTCATGAACTGCTCGGGATTCCACGTAACCTCCTTCAGATTCGTCAAACCAGCACTGTTTTCGCACGACTCTCTTCCACTGAGAGGTCCCGGAGTGGGGACCTTGGCTGTTGCACTGCTAGCGGATTCCTTCAAAGCAGTCAAAAGTTGGACCACAGACTCGGGAGTCAAGTCCTCGTAATAATCATCATTAATTTGAACCATGGGAGCATTAACACATGCACCGAGGCATTCGACTTCGATGTAAGTAAAGAGCCCATCCTCTGTGGTGTGTCCGGGAGTAATGCCGAGGTGCTTGTTAATCGCCTGGACGATTTTGTCGCTTCCGCATCCGCCGAGTTGGCAAGGTGTCTAATGCAAAACCCAGTAAGCCGGGATTTCAACAAGAGGATCGTTTATATAGACTTACCGTCGTACAGATTTGCACGAAGTACTTGCCCACAGGCTCTCTGTTGTACATGGTGTAAAAGGTCGCGACTTCGTAGACCCGCATGGGGGGCATTTCTAGTAGACGAGCAACCTCGTTCATGACGCTGATGCTAGTGAAGCCATGCTGGCGCTGGCCAAGATCCAGAAGGGGCATGACAGCGGCCTTCTTGTACTGCGGGGGGTAACGTTTGAGGATCTCGTCGATAATCTTCTGGTTCTCTGTGCTGAACTTGAAAGGGATGGTCGGGTTATTGTCAGGTTTGTTGCGGTGCTAGCGGTCGTACCAAAAATGAAGTCAGCATGTATACCAAGAGATATTATTATATTCATTGAAACGGAACATCAAGGTAGTGCCGGAAGAAAGACTGTGGTCATGAAGGAGGGCCGTTTTTGTTTCTTACCACGGCGAGCGCATCGCTCAGCACTGGCGCGCCCACAGAGAATGACCGCCATTGAGGGCGGGAAATCTGTGGAATGGTTTGTCGGGAGGAACGCACGAGGGCGGGAAACAGTTTCGAAGCCATTGCTGGCGGTCAATGTGGGCTGGATGGGGAAGAATCGCGAGGTTGTCGAGAAGTTGATGAAGTTCCGGGACAAGACGACCGATCGTAGGGAAGCTGGCGGAACCAATCACAGCCGTCGATATGTCAGCAGCCAATCACGGGCAGTCATCTCTACTTAAGTCTTCAGACAGACTACGAGTTCATACCATTTTATATATGCTAAAACCATGGATGCTCGGATGGTACCTATATTGCTCGTTTTCTAAGCTCATTGCTCACCTCCAGTGCTTTCGTTATAGATAACTAATCTTAATTAATACGAAGTCTGACATCCGTCACACATCTTCCAACCTGTAAACCTCATACGCGGGCTCTTCATAAGGATGAGCCTTGACAAGAGCCTGGACCGCGTCAAGCATGGTTTGTTTGCCCACGCACAGAACCTCGACCTTCATCTCGTCCACCAACTCCAGTGTCCCCACAGCGCCAATGTTAGGATTCGCACCGTCTCCCGGCAAGAACTGTCCTGTTCCGGGTGTCTGGAAGCAAGTCTTGGAGTATTTCCCACCTGGGAACGTTCCTGCACCGGTGGCAAATATGGCTTCTTTGCACTTTTCGAGTTGCGGATGGGGAACGAAGAATACCAACTTGTAGCGGTCCGTCAAAGCCGTTGTGGACATTGTTGCGCTGAGGGTATTGGGCCAGTATGCGTGCGGTCGAAAGCAGCGATGAGGGAAATTCAATGCTATGCGCGTATGTATGCTAACCATAGGCAATACAATTGTTTTGCAATGTTTATTTTTGCGGAGTGCGAAGCATGGAGCTATTAAGTTGCAAAACTGGAAAGACGAGTTTTTGTTCTGATTGGTCCACAGTGAAGTTAGGTCGGTCCCGTGACCGGGTTGCAGTCAAACGGGTGTTGAATAATTTACGGAGTAGCGCGTGTGCAAATCATGCAAAAAAGGCTTGGCAGTGGGGATCGGGTGAATAAAAATGCATATACTACTATGTAGACATATACTAGACATATGCAATATCCCCCGTAAATGTCATTTCGGTTTCTCCAGTGCAATTAGCCCAGTTCCGGAATCAATCAAATGTCACTTTCACAGTGTAGCTTGCATTTTCGAATTACCTCCCAGTCGGTGGCAGATTGCAAAATTAGTTTAAATGTCAAGAATTTTTGCACTAATGACTTACAAAGAAATTTTTGAGTAAATAGGCATAGGTAATCTAACCTAATTTGGACTAGCGTTGAGATAGCTCCAACATTTTAGACTATAACTACGACATATACGTAGTCTCTTAGTGCTTGGTTTTAGGCATGAGGCACACCCAATACGCACGCTCGTAGGCATGCATGCTTGGAGGTAGTCATGCTCGTAAGAACGCTGAACGGAAGAGATCCATGGATACATACTCCGTACTAGCACTGTGATCCTGGACCAAATCGGAGACGGCCGACGCCCGACTTTCTGCATAAATGTCGGCCCCACAAGTGGATTGCCAGTGCTCAAGATCGATGGAACAATAAAATACGATAAAAAAAATCTTTCTCGATGGCGTTAACGATAAGGAGGATTATATAATTCGAATGTCCCTGCGTTCGGTTGGGCTGCTGTATATTTATTCTTCGAGGTTGCGCCGAAAGAGTTGGGAAAGAGTGGACAGCAAGAAAAAGAAAAGAGAGACAGAAAGCAAGAGAGAAAATGTGCAATAGCAAGCTACACAAGTTCCTGCAGGATCTGCCCAAATGCGAACATCACGTCCACCTCGAAGGGTGTCTCACGCCCGAGCTGATGTTCAGCCTGGCCGCGCGCAACGGGGTGGATTTGCCAGACGCAGAGGAACGGCCGGAATTCAGCTCGCCAGCGACTCTCTACGAGAGATATGAACATTTCACCTCTCTAGACGATTTCCTCAGTTACTACTTCATCGGCATGTCTGTGCTCCAGCACCAGGGCGACTTTGAGGCTCTGGCGTGGGAATACTTCCAAAAGGCTCATGCAGATGGCGTCCATCATGCTGAGGTCTTCTTTGATCCCCAAGAGCATCTCAATCGAGGCGTGGCCTTCGACACCGTCGTATCGGGGTTTGTTGCAGGTTGTCGACGCGCCGAACAGGAGTATGGCATGACTGCCAAGCTCATCATGTGCTTTGTCAAGCACTTGCCTGCCAGCGATGCACAGAAAGTATTTGATTTGGCTGTGCAAGGCGGACATTTTGAGTCTGGCGCACTGCACGGGATTGGAGCCTCGTCCTCTGAGATTGGCCCTCCTAAGGACATGTTTAAGGAGATATATGCCACTGCGCACTCGAAGGGGATCAGGAGGACCGCTCACGCGGGCGAAGAAGGGGACCCATCCTACATCAGAGCGGCGCTAGATGCGTACAAGTCGCAGCGCATCGACCATGGAATCAGGCTAATTGATAGCCCCAGCTTGATGCAGCAGGTTGCTCGGGACGAGATCCTGCTTACTGTCTGCCCGGTGTCGAACGTTAAGCTGCGTTGTTTTGATCATATAAGCAAAGTACCTATCCGGTCGTTTCTGGATGCCGGTGTTAGGTTTTCCATCAACAGTGATGATCCGGCGTATTTTGGGGGGTTTATTTTGCATAATTATTGCTGTGTTCAAGAGGCGTTTGATTTGAGCATTGCTGAGTGGAGGATCATTGCAGAAAATAGCATTAACGGCAGTTGGGTTGAACAGGAACGGAAATCGGAGCTTTTGGGATTACTTGATGATCATGTCCAAGCGTATCAGGAGTGAAGGTGAAACATGAAGCATTGAAGCTGATTGATTGTATATATAGTAGACTATCTGTGTATCTGTCTGATTACCCGTGCACTATACCCATATCAAGAGGCGATGAGTATGACAATAAATTGACTAATGAAACTGAGCTTTCCACCGTGTTAGCTGAAATCTTGGCCTTACCTAGGTACATATTTTTAGATCCCAATAGCCGTTAGCAAGGACCTCGAAAGAAAGCTCTCTCCTACGACCAAACCTGCTCTACAAACTCCACAATATCTTTAGCCATCAACTCTGGGCATTCAAGCGCTGCAAAGTGGCCCCCCTAACAAAATAAGCCAATTATGAGACAAAGGTCCCCTATATGATAGAAGCATCTGACTTACCTTTGTATGCTCCCTCCAAAACACCAAGTTACCGGTAAGCTCAGCCCACGACTTGGGTGCGGGTATGATTTCTTGGGGATAGTAGGAGTAACCGAATGGCTTGTGGATGTGAAGTTCAGGAGTCTGGGCGGGAGGCACAGGAGGCGGTGGGTAGGTCTATTGATCGGGTTAGTATTTTGAAGCATAAAGAATGATGCCTAGCATGAAGGGAAGAAAAAAGCCAATACCTCTCGGTAGGTGTAGATAGATCTTGGAAAAGTCTCCGTCAGCCAGTAAAGTGTAGCCTCCTTCAGAATTGTGTGTAGGGGGATTGGGTATCTTTTGTCCGCCCAATCTAGGAATTTCTCGCCAATCCTGCCATCAGTAACTATTGATTAGCGAGACCCTTAGCTATGGATATAGGTATGACTACCCACCACGCAAGAAGGGCGACCGGGCTGGTCGACAGTATATGGCTAATGGTGCTTGGCCGTGTAGCATGGTTGAAATAGTAGGCAATGCCATAAGTAGAGAACCACTCAGCCCGCTTCAGGCCATCCTGTTCGACAGTCGAGTATTCCGGATTTCCCGGTGGCTTCAGCTGGCCCAAGAAATTCACTGTGAGAAAAATCAGCTGATTGTTCCTCTAGTACTACGGATACTTAGGTATTCAATATGCACAGGCGATGGCTTGTACTTACAGTGAATGGCTTACTCGTTATCAACCCCGGTTAGCCACATTACTGTATTATTTTCCAATGGAACTTTGTCGTACCTTTGCAAGACTCGTATTTCACTGCAACGAAGCGGCCAACCTTGGATCCCACATCGCCGCCCTGCAGAACATACCCGTTACCAAATCCGAGATTGATCATTAACTGATTCACGATCCGCGCAGCATCTGTCGAGAAGAAGTCGCGGTCGACAGGTGGTCCTGAAGAGAATGTGTAACCCGGGAGCGAGGGCACTACAAGATGGTAGGGCAAGCTGCTAGGTTCGTACTTTTCGCGGAACAGCGACAGCATTGGCAGGAACTCCAGGAAGCTTCCTGTAGTCCGGAGTGTCAGGAGTATGTAGTAGGTAGTCTCTAGGAAGTATCCGACTTGCCTGGCCATCCGTGAAGGAAGACGATGGGCTTTGCATCTTGTCTCTCAGAGAACAAGGCCACAAAGTGGATTGTCAAACCCTCGATTTCATAGGTGAATTGCGGGAACTTATTGATTTCTCTCTCGGTTGCCCTCCTGCCAATGAGATATATATGATCCGATTAGACTGGAAACGAATAAAAGCAATATAAAATAAGGAACCCTCACCAGTCGAACTTCTTCCATTCGTCTGTGGCCTCTGTCAACCACTTCGTTGACACTCCGAGTCTGCCATCTTCCTGGGATCCTTCGTAGGTTGGCGGGGCAAGTCGGGCTAGCTTCAGCAATGTTTGGAGTTCTTCGAGTTTCTCGTCCGGTATGGAGATGGTGAAAGGCTTTGGTGCGGCCTGAGCAGCAGCTGGGATAGTCGCGTATTTAAGAGCCATTTTCTATGCTATCGATCATATGCAGTGTTACCAGGGTTTGGTATAGGTACCTGGGATATACAGCTTTATACCCCGCATGCATCGTACACCGGGCTACCATTGCGGCACTATTCTTTGTCAGCACGCGATATTTGTACATATTTGTCTTGTCTAGGACATGACTATCCATGGATTTGTTATGGTTTGATTGAATATAAAAAAGTGGCCAGAACGCGAGGAATCCAGTGACTCTCAGAAATAAATAGCTACCCGATACTTATCTCAGTGCCTCAGACTGTCTGTTGACAAATTTGCATGCTACATGTAGCAGCTCGTTAGTGCTCACTACCTAACAGGAATCAAGCTGGGGTGGGAGTCCCTTCATTGAACTTCCGCACACGAGACCCTAATACCAGTAGGAACGTGTCGGACATCTCCATACAGGAACGATCCTCGAAGTATCGTAGGTAATGTTATATCAGATATCTCCGTACAAAGCTGTCGTAGGGTTCCGGGCATAGAGCCCTAACATCCATGCGGTCTAAGGCCGTAGCCGTAAGGAACGACCAGAAAATATGTTTTAGACGACGTTCTCTTCATGCAGGTCCTCCTGTGACAGCATTTCTATATACGTTTGGCTATGCGGTCCTTCCCACGGTTTACGAGAAGGTAAGGGAAAAGCTGCCGTTGACGAGCTACCAGTGTGCTTGCTGCTTCTCGTTTGACTATTGCGAGAACTCCAGATATGCCTAGGGGATGATAGAAAGCCCTCTGAGAATTGATGCTCAAGGAACTTTGGGAGAAGCTGTAGGCAGGAGACCACAATACCGACGTTGCCTTCTATGGTACTGCGACGGCATAAAAGCATCGTCCTAATCATTAGCGTTTGCTCCGTGTAGGACTTTGGTGTTCTCTCTTGAATTAGGAATAAACTTACGCCCAAACAGCAATCTTGGATATATTCCATGTCGCATCCGGGGACGAGGTACGAATCTGTGTTTCTCCCAAGCGCACAATGCTTGTAACACAAGTACTGGAGATGATTGACATTAGCACAACCCATGTCTCGCTCGGGGTAGTGAATGATTATGATAATGATGGGGAAAAGCTTACAATATTCCGAGACCGAACACCGCTAGAAGTCGAATCTTCTTGTGAAAGGTCATCTGCAGTCCCCACAACGGCTTCATGGGTAAAATAAGGACATAGATATCTGTGGAAACACTCAGAGCACCAGATACATAAGGCAATATAACAAGGTTCCAGCATTTACCTGAGCTTAACTCATCCCAGGCGTGAGAACCTTGGAAACAGGCTTGCAGTCGAAGATTGTGAGAAGTTGAGCGGTGGGGGTATCAAGTTCAATTAGAAACAAGATGGAAAGAATTATGCTTGAAAAGAATACTAGAGATTCGATTTGACAATTTCATGGGATATATAAATATACCTATGTTTGTGTGTGTGTCTGTGTGTATCTAAGGACGAATATCAAAAAGCAACCTTGGAACCTTAGAAAGAGCATTGCCTACATGGGGCTGTAAGATTTGACTTCTGCATTGTAACTGGGGAGAAAAATATCGGGGTTTCTTGTCCCTACGGCGGAGGACTGTTCTCACTGAAAATGCAAACACACGACGAGGTTGCTGTGTCTGGATGAATCAAAGAAAAATGGCTGAAAATGACAGGGATTACCTATGCGCGTATTTAACATCTGCAAGCATTAACAAGGTAATTACCAAAATACATTGTAATGCAATGTAATTAATACCTATACAGTACAGTACAGTAATGTACGGCAGTGCGCTACCCAGGTATAATGTAGGTAATCTTCTCTGTAATTGTTGGCATGTTGCCTTTCTTTATTCTGTCTCATATCTCATCGTTACCAACGCGGGGTATTCCTACCAGCTCCTGCCATCGTGTTTCTATATTTGTGCTGTTTATTTTGCAGTAAGATATTGTTTACGACTGTTATCAGCCCTCTGGCTGTGCCCTTCGCGGCCTCTTTGATGGTATCTAGGTTCCTGACCGTTCCGTATGATATGGAGATTAACTGACAGTTTAAACATTAGTATATGCTCATTACAGTCATATACAATCTCTATTTGCATCCACTTGCTCATATTCCAGGGCCTCGGGGCTGGTCCGCCACACGTCTCCCTTTTATTTGGGCTCTCCTTCGAGGAACCATTGTCCACGACTTCGATCAGCTTCACCGCCGATACGGTCCCTTGGTTCGGACGGCTCCAGATGAAATCAGTATTGCTGATGGTCATGGTTGGATAGATATCTACTCAGCGAATCCGCAGTTTTTGAAAGACCCGACCTGGTGGAAGAGCCAGCCGGGTCATCCTGATTCCCTGCTAAGTGCCATCGACCCAGATAAACATGCGAATATTCGACGGGCCTTATCACCAGGGTTTACTCCACGCGCCCTTAAGGCACAGGAGCGCCTGGTGCAGAGGTATGTAAACCTTCTGGTGCAACGGCTGCGAGAACGGGTAGTGGAAAGCGGAGACGTGTTGGAGATCGATATAGTCCCGTGGTTTAATTACACCACCTTCGATATCTTTGGTGAATTAGGCTTCGGAGAATCTTTTGATTGTCTCTAGCACTCTCGCTATCATCCCTGGATTGCTCTCCTCTTCAAGAGCGTTAAGGCGGCATCATTCGTTGCAGCAACTCGATTCTACCCATGGTTAGAATCTCTTTTAATGAAATGCATTCCCCAATCGCTGCGAAAAATGCAAAGGGACCATTATAATCAGATTGTGGATAAAGTACAACGACGGCTGAGCTGGGAACTTCAGCAGCCCGATATCATGTCGCATGTTATTGATGACAACGGCAAGACAGCCTTGCCCTTAGGCGAGCTGAATGCGACCTTTATGATTTTACCAACGGCGGGCAGTGAAACCACAGCTACTGTCCTGACTGGCACGCTGAATTACTTGGTCCAGAACCCAGACAAGCTTGCCACTCTTGTGGAAGAAGTGCGTGGAGCATTCAAGAGTGAGCTAGATGTCTCCATGGATGCCGTTCGCAATCTACAGTATCTCAACGCCGTGATTAACGAAGGTCTACGGCTATGCCTGCCAGTGCCATGGATGCTTCCTCGATTAGTTCCACCAGGTGGTAGAACTGTGTGCGGAGTGTGGCTACCCGGGGGTGTAAGTTATCATGGCTAATGAATCAGTTGAATATCAGGCTCATCCATTGGCAGACACGGCTTTCGCTACAGCCATACAGTTTGTACCGCAACGCTCAGAAATTCCATCTGGCAACCACGTTCATCCCAGAGCGATGGCTGCCTGCCGCCTCCAGGGATCCTAACTCACCTTTCTTCCAGGACGAGCGGTCGGCCGTTCAGCCATTCAGCGCTGGTCCGCGGTCGTGCATGGGCATTCACATTGCATGGGCGGAGATGCGATTGATTTTGGCTAAATTGCTTCTCGTGTTTGATTTCGAAGCGGTTCAAGGGAAGGGGCTGCGATGGGAAGACCTGAGAACATTCCTATTGGTGGAAAAGAGACCACTGGACGTCCGTATGCGACTTGCAGAGGCTAGATACTGTTTTTTCGGGTTACGAATGAGTTGAAAACCAGTCGTTGGGTAGTTGCATGTATTGGTTTCTTTAGGTACCGAGGTGGCCTGTACTGTAACGTACATACCGTACGCAGACATACGTTACAAATACCACCAATACATACCTATATACCCGTGCCAACCCGCACCAACCCCCTCCCGGTGTTGGTGCTCACTAGTTAAAACGTAATATTTTTTAAAACAACATTTTTACCCATATTGCCAACAAGATGCCAAAAAGGACCCCCAAAAAAGATCCGGAAACGTACAAAAAAGAGGAAGATGCAATTAAGAATGCCTACAAATCATATTGCCAAAATAAAAATAAAAAAATCACCGTGTTGGCGTGAGAATTCGACGCGCCTTATCGCCGCTTGCTTGCGCGAATTCATGGTCAAAATTCGTACCAGGATCGCTCGAGGGGGTTGGTGCGGGTTGGCACGGGTACAGCCTAACAGGTGTTTGTGTTTGGCTAGCTGCTTACTGTCAGCCTCACTGCTCTTTGTTCCCCTAGTCAAGACTTAAAGAGTCGAACAAAGCGAGTCATCGACGACAATTTCAGTCTCACTATCACCATCCTGAGTCCTCATCAATAATCCTTCTATAATTCTATCCGCCAATCTATTTCTTCTAGATAAGAAACATGGGAGTTCAATTCTCCCAGGTTTTCCCTCCACGCCCAAGCTTCCAGCTTGAAAAGCTCCCCTCGCAAAAGGGGAAGGTGTTCATCGTTACCGGCGCAACCTCAGGCATTGGCTTCAAGGTTGCTGAAACCCTTTACGCCGAGGGCGGCAAAGTCTACGTCGCCGGTCGCTCCCAAAAGAAGGGCCAGGAAGCTATCGAAGCAATTCAACGGACTGTGCCGCAGAGTGAAGGCGTTTTGGAATTCCTTTTACTCACTCTGGACGACTTGAGCACCATTAAGGACTCGGTAAATGCATTTCAAAGCAAAGAGGCAAAACTAGATGTCCTTATCAACAATGCCGGTGTCTCACAACCGCCCCTGGGCAGTGTCTCAAAACAGGGTATTGAGCTACAACTAGCTACGAATTGTCTTGGACCATTCCTCTTCACGAAATTATTGCAACCGTCGCTTGTTGCTGCCGTGCCGGATGCAACACCAGGCACAGTACGTGTAGTCTGGACCAGCAGCCAAGTTGCAGAGCTTTCTTCTCCTCCCGAAGGCATGATAATGTCAGAGTTGACAAATCCTCCAAAGGACAACGTGCGAAACTATGTGAACTCCAAGCTGGGCAACTGGTTCCTGTCCGTTGAAATGGCACGCCGTTACGGTGCTGACCAACGTATCGTGAGTGTGGCTCTGAATCCCGGCGCTGCAAACACCAACCTCTTGCGAAACGCAAAGTGGATGAAGATTCTGTCCCGGCCATTATTGCACAGTGCTGAGCTAGCTGCTCACACTGTTCTTTATGCTGCCTTGTCTGATGACTTGAAGCTGGACAATAACGGAGCGTACGTTATCCCATGGGGAAGAATCCACGGCGAAGTGGCCCCGAAATTGACGACTGCAATGAGATTGAAGGAGGATAATGGAACTGGGCTAGCGAAGGAATTTTGGGAATTTTGCGATAAAAAGACTCGAGATTTTTGTTAGCGTAACATGCTCTATTTTGCGTAATTGATACCGTGATTCTCCTGAGGATTTTACCAGAGCATGCCCCGGCCCTAACCTGATAGCTGCCATGAGGAGCTCTCTTCTTGACCAGATATACTAACCTCTTTCGATGGTGATTCGTAGTATATTCCGGACAATATCAATCTGTAACCGACTCTTTATACCTCCTACTGCTAAGTATCCGACGAAACCTGGTTCCTCAGTTCCGTGAGCCACCACCTAACTTGATGCAACCAATTCCTTCCCTTGGTAGACTGGAGTGGTGCGAGGATGTGTCAATGCTAACATGCGAGGGGTACCAATGCAGAACTAGCTCCTCGACTTGAAAACACCTTATCGCTTATGACAAAGTAACATCAGTCACGTATTGGATTTCCACTTTTAGGTCTTGTTTCTCAACTTCAGGACAGTTCATACCGATAACAAGACTCATCCGAGATTCAAGAGGAAAACACAGGAACGGGGATCATTGTTTCTGTAGTCTACTGCTCGTTGGAGGGCGCAGCCTTCCCGCTTACCTAGGTACTAGTAGGTTCGTATACGTTAGCCGTAAGAACGAGTAGTAGGAACTAGTAAAACGTAATAGTATCCCAATGGCAGCAATGAGTTAAAGTCAAACTCAAAGAGACCATATGCCATATGTACTATTATGTAGTATGGCGTCCAAGTCTCCAAGAACATCCATGCCACATGGATAGTGTGTGCCACTGTGTGGGAACCAACAGCCATCTGTCCAGTGTAATTTCTGTTGTTTTTCTCCATTTAGAGCATTTTTCTTGTTACAGTAATAACTACTCCTCAACAAATAATAGCAGCCGAGTGCATACATGTCATCGGGCCAAGCAGATAAATAAGTCATCATGAGACAAGACGTGTGGCAGGGGTTTGACATCATTGAAAATAGGGAATCATGGGAATTAACCTAGTAGAAATGATTTGTCATGAATGCGTGGATTGTGCTCGATGATCAATCAGACAGCTCAGCTTTGGCTCACTGAGCATGTCTGTGAGGATTTATGCAAGAGGAAGCAAAGGGGTGTCAAGGAAATCCGGTTACCGGTACCTAAGAAAGCACGTTCGTCTCTGCGATCCGGTAGACGTACTTAACCCCTTTTGCTTCTCCACGTTGCAA
This sequence comes from Trichocomaceae sp. PYS4502, assembly GCA_023625875.1. Lineage (NCBI taxonomy): Eukaryota > Fungi > Ascomycota > Eurotiomycetes > Eurotiales > Trichocomaceae > Trichocomaceae sp. PYS4502. The sequence goes on from JAMAFX010000104.1 coordinate 32,820, forward strand.
TCTTTGAAGCCCATTTTGCACTCCCTCAAGTCCTCCTGGAATAACCTCCCAAGGATGGCCAGAGAGATTGCCCCTGGCCAATTCCCGTGCCACATACCTCATAAGGACATATGCAAAGTCAATATCTTTAACCACTGATCCTTTATCCGCAGGCTGCTTCGGCATTCCGGGGTTGAAAGCTCCATAATGCGCTGATCCCACATATGTATACCCGATCTCGACATTAGTTGGAATACTGGGGTTCTCGTATTTGTCCGGAGGACCCCCTTGCACGACAGAGAGATGACCTCCGGGGCTGAGAAGTTGGGAAATTGGCACCCACGAGTTGTCTTCACTGATGGCATCAAGAGCATGGTAGGCCTTGAGACCGTTCAGTGCTTCTTTCACCGCTGCCTTCATCGCGTCTACGCCCGTACGATAGTCGACTATTCTGTCTCCCAGCTCCAGTTTGAGGAGAGAAGTCAATCCAGACCTTGTGGCGCCACATATTGCAATAATTGGGTGAATATTTGCCAGCAATGCTAACTTAATGGCGAATGTGCCCAGTGCAGAAGAGGCGCCGTATATGATTAATGGCAATGGCTCTGCATTCCTCGAGCGTCCGATCCAGGGTGCTGGCAGACTCTGACGGCGAAACAACGGTAGAGCAGCAGCCAGGATCGTGAGAGGAATCGTCGAAGCTTCTGTTCTCACATCGTTAAAAAGCTATTTTAAACAAGAGCCTCTTCTAGCCTAGTTTTCTTACTTCCCTTCAAAGGAGATGTTTTCCGGAATGATAAACGCCGTATGGGCCGGAACAATTGCATATTCAGCATATGCTCCTCCTGGTAGCAGCATTTTGTGAAATCCAGCAACGCGGTCACCAATACGGAACTCCCCGGTAGTTTTGACCTCTTCGCCTATAGCGCTCACGTATCCGGCGACATCGTCACCGCTGTTGGCGAATTTCTGTGTTACGTACAGATGTTTGTAATCTGAGTTGCTTCAGAGTGAGCAACGAAGAGTCTCTACCTAGATGTACGCTTATATTGATTACCTTTAGGATTGCTGGCTGCAACGACAACCGAGACAAGTATCTCGTCTGGGCCAATGCTGGGGATTGGAGCATCTTGGAGACGAGCAGTGACCTCAGGCTGGGTCGGAGATACAATTACTTCTTTCATGATGAAGTATGAGACGAGGTTGTGCGACAGTGGACAGGATAACGTTTTACGAAGGTCCGAGTAGACTTCTTATACTACCAGATCTCTCTACTGTATCGCAGGCATTTATAAGCAACCGCCCACCGGTTCACATCGTAGAGCTTACAAATATACGTACCCAGTAACTAAATGTATTTCGTTTTACTAATTGTAAAGACCAAACAAGCAATTTGAGATAGCTTCTAGTAAGATATCCATGTTCTGATGTTGTAGTTTTAGGGTTTAGGGTTGCATATTCACTTATCCTCGTGAGGTCATCGCCAAGCGCTGATAAGATAAGTACAAAAAGAGTAACAAACACGGAGGGCTTAATTTTTACCTCCCATTTCTGCAGAACAAGAACTTCATTTCACATAACTTCTCCCTTAAGCGCCCCCATCAAAATATTCAGCAACGCTGTTGTCCTCCTTCCGACTCGCCGTATGCCGTAGCCGGCGCAATCTGCACGCCATGGCCGATCAAGTTCAAAGACAGACTCGAATACTGTCGGTTCATCGCCTGAGCAAAGCGCCAGCCAACAAGTCCCTCGCAGAATGGTGGGCAGACGAGAAATCCAAAGGAACAACCGAAGCAGCCGCCGTCATCGAAGCTGCAGAGGCCCTGCGATCGAGCGATATCCCCGTTGGATTCCCCACGGAGACGGTATACGGCCTCGGCGCAGATGCGACGCGGTCTGCGGCGGTGCAGGGGATATACAGGGCTAAGAAGAGGCCGTCGGACAATCCGCTGATTATCCACGTAGACTCGATTGAGATGATCAATAAACTCCTAAATCCGAGCACTTCTTCTACAACTACAAATACAACAATAGAAACAAAGATACCCGCAATATATGAACCTCTGATTTCGCGATTCTGGCCCGGCCCGCTCACAATCCTCCTCCCAAAACCGCCGGGCTCTCTCCTGGCGAGAGAAGTCACTGCGAGCCTGCCCACGTTTGGCGTGCGCATGCCCTCGTCTGCATTTGCCCGTCTTCTCATCCATGTCACTGATAGACCCCTCGCCGCCCCCTCCGCCAACGCATCCACCAAACCTTCGCCCACCACAGCCCAGCATGTCTACTATGATCTCAAGGGCCGAATAGACCTGATCCTAGACGGGGGACCGTGCGGCGTAGGCGTCGAAAGCACAGTCGTCGATGGCCTGTCCTCACCACCGGCAATCCTTCGTCCCGGCGGCATCGGAATTGAGGAAATAAAAGCCTGCCCCGGCTGGGAAAATGTGCAGGTTGGATACCGCGATAGTCCGCTTGGGAAAGAAGATGTCCCTCGCGCCCCCGGTATGAAGTACAGGCATTACTCGCCCAAGGCGAGGGTTGTGTTGTTCGAAGCCGGGTCGGATGTGTCTTCTGTATCTGACCGCGTGAGGAAGGACTTGCTCGCCATAAGTACATCCTCCTCCTCTTCCTCTTCTTCTACCTCCGCACTGCTCGCAGCAATGGAGACAAGGCGGAAAATCGGCGTTGTGAGGACAAGGAAATGGCCTGCCGCGATTGCGCTGGCCTCGGACGCTGAACTTGCGCAGTTAGCAGAATCCGAGTTTCAGGAAGAAGAAGAAGAAGAAGCAAGTAATGGAGCTAGTGCCATTTCCATTCGTGAAATATCAGTTTCATTGGAAGATGGCGTTGGCGTCACGGTTTACGATATTGATCTTGGTTCTAGCGCGGACGGTATTGCGCGAGGATTATTTGCTGCGTTGCGGAGTTTGGATGAGGTAAATGTAGATGTGATTTATATTGAGGGCATTCGTGACGACGAGGGTGATCTCGCTGCTGCGGTCATGAATAGAATTAGAAAGGCAGCTGAGGTGTCGGTTGCAGCTTGAATCATGTCTCTGTCTATATTATGGATTGGATATGTACGTAAACTAAAATAACGAAGAATAAAACTCTACGCAATAGGATACAATTACCATTGAACGGCTTGCACAAACTGCTACAAATGATGTCTACTTGTGAGAATCAAAAAACCTAATTACTTCGTCAGTACAGCCCATGTGCAATCTAAGGGAAGAGAAAAAAACATACTGCGCCACCGATGATAAAGAGTCTTTCTTCCTCTTGTTGCACCCATTGGCGAATTTTGTTCGCTCCCTGGGAAAGAGCATTGCGACTTGCCTCTGGTCCAGCCACACAGTAAAACTCGAAAATCGGCGTGACCCACGCAAACCCGCTTGCTGATTTACTGGTGCCATAGTGTATTTTGACATGGGTATTACGCGAATGTACGCTTTCATGAAGCGAGTTGTACGTTGATATCAACCTGGGGAATGGCAAGGCAATGTGAGTTAGCATATATCAAAATGAGTCTCGTTCATTGACGAATCTGCATCAGTTTTTTTGTTACCTTCTGTGCCGAGTAAGCGATGTAAAATCTGGCTCATAGGACGACATGACAAATTGGACATTGGCCTTGGATTTGTATATAAAATGTCTCAGGACAGTGCCCGGAACAATATCTGTTGGCGAGGGCCTCCCTTTTTTGATTGCTTCCTTCATTATTTTCATGCTGCCACTTTTCTTCATTTGCTGTAAGACTGTTAGCCAAGAGTGGAATGACAGGGAAGACGGGCGTCATACCTCAACCAGGTTATTGCGCATCTCTTGGAGCTGGAAGAAACTCTCTTTATCGGCACTTATAAGAACAATAGCCGCAGACTCGTCTTTTGGAGTATCATCATCCGTGACGAGTCCGCCCGTGTCGTCATTCAAGTCCAAGAAACTCACATACATGTAAAGATATCCCGAACTATTAAACCCCGGAAGACAAACGGGTATCCAACTCTCGCCGCCACCAGCCTTGACACCACCAGCCTCAAAGATCATGTTAAACAGTAGATGCAAATCACCCGGGTGAAGAGAGTGTTTCTTCGGGCGGACTACGCTAACCAGTCGACCGCCAGCAGCGACTAGACCGTACAGCAGCTTTTCTGCTCTGTTTTTCAGCAGCAGGTTGTTGATAACTTGGCGATGTGACTTGCGTAGTTTCAAACACTCCAAAGCAGATAAAAGAGCGGTTGGGGAGCCTTTGGTGAAAGAGTCGGCGAGTGTAGAAAGCAGTGACTCGGTGCCCTGCAGTGGTCGTTTAAGATCGGTAGATGGTTTAATGGAGAACAAGTTGTTTAAAGCTGGAAGAGTCAAAGTTGACAGTATTTGCATATATAGTGCATCAAGCTGAAGCCTCAGGTGACTCTCGCTCTCCAGCAGTCGGCTGATAGCAACCAAATATAGGGGCGCCTTCGAAAGAATAACGGTTTTTGTATCCCCAGCAACGAAGCTTGCCAACGTATCATCTGCATCCTGGTAGAAGGATATTATGGTTTGAATTATACCAATATAGCTTGACACTAAGCCACTGTCACCATGTCGAGTATATATGGGCTTTCCAGCAGCCGACAGAATGAGATAGTGTTTCCGCTTCGCTTTCCACTTTTGTAAGAGCATTTCTTTAAAATTTGTGAGTTAGCAGTCGACTAAACAATAGCCTGAGAAAACAATTGCTCGCCTTCGTTATGGCCATCCACGGCCATATCGCCAATGTGCTCGAATTCCTCCACGAATTCGTCGTCGATTCCATCTTGGGGATACTCATTAAGCCCGAGGACCTCTATGTGATCTAAACGGTCTTGAACATGATTTTCATTTGCAAACTCGCCAAAGTGATTCTCTTCTTGACCTTCTTCCGAATTTGGAATGAAGCTCCTCACGCTAGCCGTGTCTCCAGCCTCGCTCGCACGAGCACTATTCAATTGACTCAGACTTGCCTTGGCTCTTAAGCCTCGTCCTAGAAGAGTACGTCCAATTCCTGCCACAAAACCATCCTTGGCGTCTGCATTTGTTTGGCCGGGAATATCTGTCAGGGATAGCGCCGTCGTCGCTTGTGATTGCAGAGTGGGCCGCGAGGGCGAGCCTCGAAACGCGCCGCCTTCATTCAGCAGATCAATCGTCTCAGGACGCGGCGGTAACGGCGGACGCACCTCTTCTGAGTCTGTATTATGGCCGCTCTGTCCTTGGGGATCTTCGTTGCTCCGAGAGCCAGCTTCATGTTGTCCCTCCTCTGTAATTGAGAGCCGGTTCTTGGGAGTTTCCATCTTCTTTCATGTTGCTCGAGACAATGGGAAAGAGTCCCAGCGTACCAAATTAGAGATCTCGTATTATATTGATCTGGCCATGTTCGTTGTTTGCTGTTTGCTGTCGAGTGTCGTTGTAGAAAACTGACGTCGCGGTTGGTGCGGGCCGGGTTCCTTCCCCTGGTGCCGCCTACAGCCTGCCTCATTTAGTCCGCCGTACGCTCTCTCTCCACCAAGACTGCTCTCTACCACATCGCCTCTCCTTACTACTACCGATGCCCCAATTATGAGCTGTCCGATCGTTGATTCAGTCCCTTTGCAACCTCTGCCATTGGCACCATGAGCCTCGATCCAGGCGGATTCTCCAGAACCGACTCCCCCGCAAGCTCCGATAGCTCCCTCGCCCGCTCGCGTCTTCGCGCAAACGATGATGGTGCGTGCCAGGAAGACCGAATAGTTGGGTTCAAGCAGCTAACAGGCTTAGAAGAGCATCTGAAGAAAGACAAAAACTACCGGCGGTATGCATCAACTGTCGAGCGGGCACTGTCTCTGTTCGACACTACGTTGCAAGAATGGGCCGATTACATTTCGTTCCTGAGCCGCCTTCTCAAGGTCCGCATGCAACTGCCCATCAGAGCCATATACAGTCCCTAACAACCTAATAACCAGGCGCTTCAATCACATCCCCCAGATATACCCATCGTGCCGCATAAGAACACTGTCGCAAAGCGATTGGCACAATGCTTGAACCCAGCGCTGCCTTCTGGTGTACACCAGAAGGCTTTGGAGGTTTACACATATATATTTGGCTTGCTTAAGGTATTTAGCTGTTTTATTCCTACAAAATATGGCTGCTAACAACATGACCGTAGCCCGAAGGTCTCTCACGAGACCTACCCCTGTATTTCCCAGGAGTTGCGCCAACCCTAACTTTTGCCTCCCTTTCCGTACGGCCGCTGTTCATATCTCTCTTGGAGACCTACCTCCCAGAACTCGAGCCAATGACAATTCGTCCCGCCCTGAAGGCCATAATTCTGGCTCTACTTCCCGGCCTAGAGGAAGAGACGAGCGATGACTTTGAAGCAACTCTTCGTACTCTGAACAAGATTCGCGGTCTAGCTAGTCAAATGGATACACGGAGATCGAGCTTAAACCTGGCCTCTCAGGGCCAGTACTTCTGGCAATGCATGTTTCTAGCTTCGATAACAAATCCTAGTCGACGTCTCGGTGTTCTAGCCTACCTTCAACGTCATCTTCCCAAGCTAGGGCCTAGCGCCTCTGCCAGCCCGGAAAAAGGAGACGGCGACTTGGAGTCTACCGACTCGGAGGCCGTTGTGGAATCTGTCATTTCCCCTGAGCCGGGGCTGCTTATTAGGTGTTTCGCTAGTGGTCTGACTGATGACCAATTGCTCGTGCAACGCAGTTTTCTCGATTTATTAGTGACACATTTGCCCCTAAACTCGCCGGTTCTTCAATCGAGGATTAGACGTGACGACCTAGAAAAGTTAATCCTTGCTGCGGCTGGCGTGGTACTCCGGCGAGACATGAGTTTGAATAGACGACTTTGGGCCTGGTTCCTTGGTCCAGAACCCGTGACTGCATCGCCCAATCCTAACGCGGAAAAGGGCCATGAAATCTCAGTGGATGGCCAGGAACAGTCTCAGTCTCGGTATTTTAGTAAATATGGCCTGGATCCCTTGGTCCGTGGTCTTTTGAAGATGATTAATCAACAGACTTCAGAACCATCTGAGAGAAGTAGACCCCTGCGCATTGCGTTGTCCCTCATGGATCGCTGGGAAGTGGGTGGTTTCGTCGTTCCTGCTGTTTTCCTTCCTATCATGCGCAGCGTGCAATCATTTGAAGGAACAGCCGACAAATCTCATTTTGATGAAGTCTTTCGGAGCGCCAGTGCTTTCTTCGACGGTGTTGAGAGTAGTTTGATTTTCTCGGAGCTCTTATATCTTGTTGGCATGAACACGAACGGACAATATGGAGATTTTGAAAAGCGAGACAATGGCTTCAAGCTTGCTCATTTTATTCTTTCTAACTTCAATGTCCGAGAGGAAGAGATGCTACTCATTCACGTTCCCCTGTTGACGCTGGCCATTTTGGTTGAGTCTAAAGAGATCATACTTTCTAATCGGCCCGATTGGCCGCCAGAAGAGATCCAAACTTGCACTCAACATCTCTTCAAGCTACTCAACTTAACACTAAATCTTTTACCAGAACGAGCATTCTTCGTGAAGGCTGCTTCAGAGAACTTATCAACGGATCCCCATGGCATCGACAATTCAACAATTCTAAGACGAATCCAACAATTTTATGATCGCAGCAAGGAAAGCCTCGAATTGCCCCTCCTTCCATTTACGCCTCAAATTCTATCCGAGCTTATATTACTTGCAGCATATCAGTTGTCGATGTCCGCCTTGAAAGAACCGCATCACCATCTATCAGTCAAAGAAACTTTGAATCTCCTAATCAATCTTTTGAAGAAGTCGCCGCAATCTCAAATATTAGACGACGGCCACCTCATAGAAGCCTTTCGTCGAGTCCTTAAAATTAACGACTCCCAACTCACGACACAGAGGTTTTCCGTTATTTCCTCAGTCACCTCAGTTATTACTACCTTATATGCCACTCACAGTCCTGGTTTCTATGTCACGTACGAACAGCTGTGCAATTTGTTACCCGCCATAGTTGGTCATCTCTGGACTTTTCTATCCCCTGAAAGCCCTAAGTTTCATGTTGAGGCTGTTCGCTGCATCTACTTATTACATTCTATCACGTGGCATGATCACGCAGTGGAAGCTTCCATTACTTCTTTAATGGTTGGGGAAGAATCTATTGGAATTCAAGTTTCTAGCATTGAGCACGTTGAGAAATTTTGTGTTCTTTGGAATCACAGTCTCCAATGGAGTCAGGAGCCCTCTCAGATTCGTTCTTCAGAAGGCAACTCGGTGAATGGAAGAGTCGTCGTAGCGAATGATCGCTCTGCATATCATATTTCCTTGTTGAAGCGCCCTTTATTCATAGTTTTGGATTTGCTATCTCAGAAGTCAGATGAAGTCTCACAAATTGTTCGGGACTGGGTCCAAGATATGCCATCTATTCAGCGGTGAGTTTTACACATATTGACTTTCTCTTTTGGCATTGGATATAACTGAACAAGTTTTTAGAATTTTGCATATGCTTGTGTCGAGACTTGAAGATCTTGTGAATGTGGAAAGCGATGAAGGCAAGAAACAGGGCCTGGTTAATCCTGACGATCGAGGGGAATGTCAGTACCTACTTCAGACTCTTTCCAATCTTATGTCATGTCTTTCACAAAACGGATGGATTACCCTTGTATCACATTCCGCAGCTCCGGTGGACCAGCTCCACGATTCCTCGGCCAAAGAAAGTAAGCTTTCTGAGACAGCCCAAAAAAGTATGAATATGCACTGACGGGTATAGATCCACCGGAGCAAAAAAGCTTCCAGGTAACAATTGCGGAAATTACACTTGCTTTAGTTGGCTCTGAAGCACAAGCAAATACCAAATTAAATGCGGAAGCACAGGTGTTGCAACGGACAGCGCTCTTGGTCCTTCGACAATTGTTATTGGGTCTTGGAGCAGAACAAATTATTGATACCAACATACATATAATCCTCATTGAGAAGCTAGGCAACGCCCTCGATCAAGGCAGCAATGTCCTTCAGAGCACAATAATAGAAACGCTTCTTGTAGCACTCAAAGCAAAATTCGCCCATGTCCTGCAACCGCCACCGCCCATGAACGGGAAACACAAAAGGGCAGGGTCAAGAGGGTCCTTGCGGAGTGCTTCACTTCTATCACTGAGTTCAGACAGGGTTGATAAGCTGCATCAGCCGCCTGTTCTACCGCAGCCGCCCGAGCAGCTACTGACTTGTCTTTTGAAGGGCATTAGTTCTCCAAATTCACGCGGTTGTCTTGAAAAATGGATCCTACTGTTGAGCGAAAGTCTTCCCTTGTATGGAGAATCCATATTCCAAATCCTGTTGATGCTTGTGGAGTGCTTTTGTCGAGAAATAAGAACTTCCTTCTCGAACCTGCAAGAGATTTTTGAAAAGACGGAAGACTGGGCGAAGGATCGATCAGAACACGTTACGATAGTCTTACTAACTGGACTCGAAACATGTATTGCAAACGCCCATGAGCGCTTGCATGCCGAAGAAATAACTACAGCAACTGTTCGGAGTCCTGATAGTCACCAAACATTCTTTGGAAACATGGTGTCTAATGTTTTTGTCTCCGACGGCACTCCAGTAAGAAATGTTGCAAATGATAGGCTAACAGTTTTGCTATGCTTCCAAGATGCTGTTCGACTTTGCTTCTCTATTTGGTCGTGGCGGGCGAACAGCAAGGGCAAGGTGTCTCTCGATACGGAATCAGTAGCCTCGTTCCAATATACTTCCTTGCGAATGAGAAACCGATCACGGGGCCTGTTGGAGCATTTGTTCACTGCGGAAGCACTGGAGTCTCTTGAAACACTGGTCGAACTATGGAGCAACCTGGGTCCCTCTGAAACTGGCAAATCATCTCACATTTTCAACCTTTTACACACACTCGATAGGGCTCGCCCTAAAGTTATTATTCCTGCCATTTTCAATTCCATATATAGCCGAACCAATCCTACTGCTTTGGATCCCAGCCGCAAATCAACTTTAGCCTCCAACATCACCGAGTCTGAACTTGCAGCTTTCCTAGTCACGTACGCCCGGTCACTCGACGATGATGTCTTGGACGAGATTTGGGGAGATTGCACTACCTTCTTGCGCGATGTTCTGGCCAACCCTTTCCCTCACCGGCAGATACTGTCTCGTCTTGTTGAATTTGCCGGCATTCTCGGTGCGAAGATGGAAAACACAAGCTTCGGGGACGACCGCCGTATGAGGAAAGACCTCGGGGTATGTCTGGTAATGTGTTTACTTTATGGATTTATGTGCTAATTATCTATAGGATCTATTGCTACGTCTCTTGGCGGCTATCTTCACCAGCAAACCTATGGGGCTGTCCCAAGACTCAGGAATGTCTGGAAGAACACCCGCTGACACAGAGAGCCCATCGACACCCCACGCTAGCCCCGATAACATGCTGAGTATTCTCACGATGTCATTGCCAGCATTTCTGACTGCTCTTGGTGAGACGGATCGCATTACCAATGCAATTTCCAGCATTTCCACGAATGTTATCTCTCCAACACTTCGGTCACGACTCTTTCCCAACAATGTGAACCAAACGGTGCTTGATTTACTTCAGCAGATTTCGAAAATATCTACAAGCTCCAAGGTGTGGAAAAAGGATATTGGTGATGCATTCAATGATGCCAGATTCTTTGGGTCTCGTGTCGACTTGGTGAAAAGTGGGTGGATGAGCCTATTGCGGCAATGGGTACTTGTAGATAAGGAGCGCTTTCCTGAGTTGCTGTCGCGCTTGACGCCTCCTGCAACGGCCGGGATCATGTTTGGGGTTGGAGCGTCAGCAGCACGATTGGAGGCTGATCGCAAAACACAGTTAAACTTACGTCGAATCACCCTGTTGATTTTGGCGAATGGCGAGGATCACTCCATTCTAGACTATCCGGCTCTGTTACAAAGGCTAGAAGACCTTCTTCAAGCTACGCATATCTCGTCACCATCTTCGATCACAAGAGCGGAATTATTTATGGTTCTCCGAGCCATTGCATTACGGACCTCGACAACTCACATGGCCCCGTTCTGGCCTCTCATCAACACAGAGTTGCAGGAGGCTATCTCCGCTGTGCCTCACCATCAACAGTCAGAACTTTACGGACCTTATGCACTCCTGCAGGCGTCCAAGCTTTTGGACACGTTACTTCTTCTAGTTCCTGATGACTTTCAATTACAGGAGTGGCTCTTCGTGACCGACACAATTGATGCGATCTACCCTCCAGGCCGGTGGGAACCCATAGCTCTAGCAGACGAGATATCTCGGACGCTGGGGTCCCGAGACGCAGCATCGCCTCTACCTGGGGAATTAAGTGACAAAGAAAGACTTAATAAGCCCTCTCTGAATTCAGATCTTATCCGAGAGACGCCCAAAGACGAGCTTGTTGATCGGATTCTGAAGCCATTCTTCAAACGAATTAGCATCCAGGCGTTTGAAAGCACGTACAGCATGGGCAGTCCTGATATCGAGGCATGTGTGGATGATCTGCTAGCAGACATTTTCAATGAGAGTACTATGGCAAGCTGATAGACTCAACCTGAATCGCTTGCAAATGATTTTATTTGGCTGCTGTCTGCATTTGCCGTGATACCCTTCAAAACGGGCATGTTTCTGAAAATATGCATTTTATGAGAGAAAATAGGCGTGATTTAGGATAATTATATACTTGATGTAGTTGAATTAGACATGATTTCGAATTTCCATAGGTCGGAATAAGGTTGCTTACCCACCGGCTCTCGCGGCTCTTCCGCTGCGGGTGTATGCACTATGCATAGGTAATGCGGGGTGGAAACTTGGAAACCTGGAATCTGTAAGTGGGAGTTTACATTCACTTGAAGAAGCATTCTACATAAGCATAGCCTCAAATACTGATTTCAGCCAACGAAGCAAAAGAAAATGGCAGCATCTAAATTTCTACGCGCGTTAAGCTCATCAGACTCCTCTGAAAGACCATTCGGTCAACTCCCCCGGAATACGAGTGCATCGCACAAACACGAGCCATGTAAAGTCGACATCACAGCTGAGGACATCACTAAACTCAGGACGCAGGTCCAGCAAGCCAGTCTTGGCCCTATCACGTATGAGAATTCGTCTCGGTCTGATATCAATACCGAATTCGGAGTGACGCGTTCGTGGATGGGTAAGGCGATTGAAGCGTGGAGTTCGGATGATATCTTTAATTGGTAGGTAGTACCAGCCAATGCATGGTTCATATTCGATGAACTATCTTTTTTTTGATCGCTGACTCTCCTTCGCAGGGAGAGCATACAAGCAAACATCAACAGGGTGCCCCATTTCACTAGCCAGGTTGACCACGACGGCCATTCGTATAGTATTCACTACATGGCTCTCTTCTCAAAACGGGCAGATGCATTGCCCCTGGTATGCCTCCACGGTTGGCCAGGATGCTTTCTCGAATTCCTGCCAATGGCGACACTGCTGCAGTCTAAATATACGCCGGAGACTTTACCGTACCATTTCATCGTTCCGTCTCTGCCAGGGTACACTTTCTCCTCTGGTCCACCCGTCACAAAACCGGATTTCTCAACGTATGACGTGAGCTGCATATTCCGTAGTATGTTTGCTCAGTTAGGATTTGGTGGTCATCATCGCGACGACGATGGCAATGGCAATGGCAATGCTACCGGTTACGTAGTAGCTGGCGGGGATATCGGGAGTCGAGTTGCGCGCGCCCTCGCAGTTGACGACGAATCCTGTATTGGAGTCCATCTCAATTTCTGCTTTGACTTACCCATGCACAAATTCCCACGAGATGGTCTGAGTGTCAACGCCACTAAGCGTCTGGACAAGCTCGATGAGTTCATCAGTACCGGAGCTGCCTACGCGCAGATGCACGCCACGCGCTCAGCGACCATAGGCCTAGTTCTAAGCAGCAGTCCCGTGGCCCTCCTCGCCTGGATAGCAGAGAAATTCGGTACATGGACCGATAAGAACACAACGCCGGACGCAAGGACAATTCTTACATTTGTGACCCTCTACTGGCTTACGGATACGTTTCCTCGGAGTATCTATCCGTATCGAACGGATTTCACTCCAAGGGAAGATGTGCCTGCTCATGGAGATTCGGTGCGTTGGCGAATTCCAGAGGGGAAAATGTTTGGTTTCTCGCATTTCCCGCATGAGATTCTGCCTGTTCCGAGGGCGTGGGTTGAGAGGACGGGCGGGTTGACGTTTTGGAGAGAGCATGATGCTGGTGGGCATTTTGCTGCTTTGGAAGTTACTGAGCCTTTGTTGATGGATCTAGAGGCGTTTATGGAGCAGGTTCGGAGTTCGGCAGAAGACTAGGTTATAGATTTGCAGCTACGTATTATATAGTACGTATTATCTAGTTGACTGCGTGACATCTACCCAGCTACCTAGGTATGTAGGAGTGCATAATCTATGAGATCTGAGTTCCAACAGCCCTACGCCCAATAGCACCCTGCAGAGATCTTGACAATCTCTTCGAAACAGAAGTCCTCTTAAAAGCCTCCTCGATCTCTTCAAGCGACTTTCCTCTCGTCTCCGGCATAGACAACGCGCAAACAATGACTGTCAACAGAGTACAGCCGCCAAAGAGGAAATAAGCGCCAAAATTCGTCTTGGCCAACAAAATCGGCGTGGTCAACCCGACCAAAAAATTCGCACTCCAATTACTCCCATGCGCCAGACTGGTCGCTGCGGCACGTGTGCGTTGAGGCTGGATCTCCGCGGCATATACCTTGATCCCCACGGCCCAGGAGAGGGCGTATATCATGGCAAAGAGGTAGATGGAGACGATGACTATCCAGCGGCCGGCACCGGTGTTGCTGTGCACTGCATCGGCGGCATATAGCGCGCCGATGAGGAACATGAGGATGGTAATGCCGATGCCGCCGTAGATGGTGCTGTGGCGCCGGCCCCAGTGGTCGGCCCAGATTAGGGCCGGTATAGTGACGGCGAAGATGGCGATGGCTGATACACCCGAGGCGAGGAAGGATGCCTCGGAGGATGTGAGGCCAGCTTGTTGAAAGAGGAGGGGGGCGTACTGGCGGGGTAGGGTTAGTATATATATATGCATACCTATATTTGACGATCCAACTGAATACAGGTACTAGCACTCACATAAAGAACGCCATCAATCCCGCTTAGTTGCTGCATGGCCATCATAAAGGCGGCAAGAAATGTACGCGCACGCACTTCGGGAGAAAACAACTCCTTGAAAGTACTCTTTGTCTTCTTCTGCTGACGAGCAACAATGCTGTTGGTATCTGCGTTTGGCAGTGCAGTCAGCTCGACAGAATCCAGGCCCTGGTAGTCTGTAACTCCGCGGATGTCTTGCTGGTTCTCGACCTTCTCGCGCTCCGCGCGGCTGACTCCGAGGATGTCCCATGTGGCAGCTGCTTCGGCGGTGCGGCCGTGAAGAGTGAGCCAGCGTGGGGAGGGGGGAAGCCGCAAGGCCGCTATGGAGAAGGCAAATGCTAACGAGGACAGGATGGTAAAGGGTAGTCTCCATGACATGGAAGAGCCAATACCGGTAGTCCCGTAGCAGACGAAATATCCGACAAGGAGGCCGAATGTAATGAATAGCTGGGGGCAGGAGGTGAGTGGCCCTCTCTTGCTGGGAGGTGAGATTTCACATATATAGCTGGTCGTATATGATGTTAGAGGCTGGCATATTTTATACCCTAGGTAGAAAACGACGTGATGATAGGAGATGAGGCTTACACCACCAAATTCCCCAGATACAGGCCCTCTCCTAGGCCTTCAATAACTCTTCCCAAAATAAACATGGCCATGTCAACGGCACCAGCTTCGAGAGCAGCTCCTACGGCAAATATGAACGCTCCCAGGCTTATTCCCTTGGACCGGCCAAGGAGATCAGCCACCTTGCCAGCAAAAAAGGAGGACATAGCGGCTGGAATCAAAATCGCAGAGACGATGAGGCCGTGTACAGTCGACGATATAGGACCAAATCTTGAGAGATAGCTGGTCATCACGGTGACGGGGCCGATGATGCCGGTGTCCATTCTGTATGCAAAAACATTGTTACTAATTTGTCTCTATTTCCTTGGGAAAGTTCTATTGATGTTTTTGAGCTGCGAGTCTTACCCGAATAGAAACCCGCCAAACGAGCACAAGGTGCTCGCAAGAACGTATTGCGGGGGTCTCGCCATTCTGAGCACTGGCATAATACGTTCCAGTTGTGTTCAAACTACCTAGGTATGTTTAAAATGGTTTTCTATTCAATGGTGCGAAAGTTCTTCAAACACTCATGGATAGATGCTGTTAGCATAGTTAGTTAGTTAGTTAGCATGAAGGATCATTATTAATCAAGATTGCTTTGTTGCCCGCATCTCGGTAAGTTCTGGTCTAGACTGCGCGCGCCGCGTACATACATCCACTAGATATATGAATATTTGTAAACATGCATGCAGTTTTCCTAAACCTCGTTTATAACGCACCCAGATTTAGCGAATTTCTAATACATAGCGTATAAACCTCCGTACAAAGATTATCGACCGCCCCCAAATGCGTAACAAAATACATATTCCGTTCTTTTGCATTAAGTTAGTACATGCTGTAGTAAATCCGTTTATATTAAGAGTGAAGCTAGTCCTATATAAGTAATACGCTAACCTATTTAGGTAATAATACTGGAAAATGGCTGCCCCGAAGATTCTCAGCCTGCGTAGTATGATCCATATATATTATTCTCTGGACCGTAATCCTGGGCGATTGCAATCCATATTCCTACGTATAGAACGTGCCAACATGTGTATGGCTTATTAGGTGGGAAACAACGCGCACACAGGCAATAGATAACTCTGGAGATTCATAAAATCCTACCTCCAATCCGACTACCAGCCCTTGTGCTTCCGTTTTCGCCGTTTCAGCCGGAGTTCTCATTAATCATTCTATCGGCCAGACATCAAGCGATGGTAAAATGCCATCGTTGGTATACCTAGGTAACCTGATAGATCGATCTTCAACATAGATATCTAGGTAGGAGTCGGTTTCCGGGAAGCATACCTAGGTACCTATCAGCAGCCTTTCTTAGATCAAAATACAAAATATAATAAGCACTAGTACTCGATACTGATCATGTCTCCAGAATCGACGTCGGAATATTTTTGCCGAACCGAGAGGACATCTGTGTATCTCGCTGCAGTGCTTCTACTAGCGCTGCTACAGCGATTGTAACTCGTCTACATTGGAATCACGGAGCAGCTACAGTCTACTCGGCACATAATGAACGACTTTAAGATCATTTCAGGTGAGCATTGCAATTTGGAAGTGTTGGTATATCGCGGTTCCTACACGGCACCGCGCCATATATTTACTTATAAGCAGGCACTAGGTAACGTTCTCACTTGATTCTGTATTCTACCAATTCTCTGAACCTTTACTGCTGAATAGATTCACTAGTATTGAGGCTGCACACTTGTTCAGCGTAATAGGGCCGTTGGATTACCCTGTCATCTAGCGAGTGACGAACTAACAGTAAGTTTTTGTCAGCAGCCATCAGCATAAAATACAGCTAATGCGCACATCATGTCGGTTTAAATTAGTGAAGACCGCAATATGACCGACTCAGGTCGACTCCACGTACTACACGTTCAGCTCTTCAGACTTAGAGTAACTTCGCTGAGACTCGCGAGTAACCAGCGCGACTCATGAGCTAGTACCGCTGAGTTGGCCGGGGCAACCCAGATTGTTGTTGCTTTGGAAGGTTACATGCACGAGGAAACTTCGAGAATTTTGGGATCAATCACTTACAGAACGAGTTCCAAGCACGAGGAGCGACTCCCAATTTCTGTGACTTCATATCATTCAACGGCTTGGTACGTAGTTGATACAACTAACATCATGCTTACTAGGGCAAGCCCTTATTTTCATTCGAAACACAGTTGCCTTACTTGAAGAAACTTCCCACTCTCTTTGAACGGACCAAACAACCACCAAATGAACATCGAGATACTATTGTTTTGTTATGTTCTCATGAGTCAAAACCACCTTAGCTTCACGGGGCTATTGGGCTGCTTTACACTAGTTTATAGTTATCTCTTTTAAGGTCATAGGTATATCGTGGCTGGCCTATCAGGATGAACAAGCTCGCAAAGAAAGCATAACCATCAGCAATTAGTAATTACTCGGACTTTTCGGGCTAATAGCTTGTACGATGTTACGTGGGCTTCTACATTCAGGATTAAGTCTGATGAAAGACTGTGATGAAACTATTAAGTTTTGACTATAAAAAGGCCACTGCTCTCGGGCGGACTCAGAGTGGAAATTCAAGATCTTGTTGTTTACAATCATATTTACAACGTGAGTCCCTCCTGTATTACCATCCTCAAAGCCATTGCCAAGTGTCCGAATAGACATCCCTTCCTTGAGGTATAAACTACTACTGTTTTATACGTCACTCTATAGTATCTAGTCCTGTGAAATACAGGCAAATCACCTTGCATCAAGTTAAAGTCAAGATGCAGCACCTGAAACTAGCAGCTCTCTTCAGCTTCATTGCTGGCATCGTACAGGCTGCCCCAAGTCCTGCAGCAGCTGCTACAACCGGCTTCTCCTCTCAATGCTCTGATATAACATTTAACACCAACTGGTTGGTGGCAAACTGCCCTAATGACGCTGGCACTTCTGTGTCAAGTGGTGTGTACTTGCCGTCACACATCACGAACACGAACGGTAAATTGGAGGTATGTCAT
This sequence comes from Trichocomaceae sp. PYS4502, assembly GCA_023625875.1. Lineage (NCBI taxonomy): Eukaryota > Fungi > Ascomycota > Eurotiomycetes > Eurotiales > Trichocomaceae > Trichocomaceae sp. PYS4502. Next base: position 50,497 of record JAMAFX010000104.1, read on the forward strand.
ATCAATTGTTTCTATTCCGATGATACACAAGATCCACGGTGTTAATATTCTCTTGTTCGTGCTCACTAGTGGAAAACAAAGTGTGTTCAGAACAGATTCCATACCACTTGCTACCATAGAGGAACAGGTCATTGTGGAAGTATATACTAATCAGATATAATCTTACTTTCAGTGGAGCATATGAACAGACTTGCTCGGACTGTTCCTTGTTGGATAGCGGCGCCACACTACAATGCTACTGCCTAGGGAACGGAAATGAAAGTGAGGAATCTACTTTGAATCTAGGTACAAATAAGCGCTCCCATTCCACCTCCTGCCAGCTTCTACCATTAGCTATGCCAAATACGGTCTCTGACATACAGCCACGTAGAGGAGTACATCGCCAACTACAATGGCCACCTTCTTTCCAGCCTCGAGGGAACCCCAACCGTCCCAAGCGACTCCTCCCTTGCAGTTCCTTCTAACGTTGTCTTGACTCTAAACGCATATGAAGGTACTTTCGCGTGCCCAAGCGAACCTGGTGGCATTCTCGACTTCGCAGGACCTGAGACTTGCTGGGACGCACAGCCTGGAGTTGAGCCTGTGGTTTGGACTAAACTTATGGCTACCTCGAATGAGGGATGGACCGTTTCCGTTTATAATGTTTCGACTTGCACTGGAACTCCTGTGGTCACTTTCGATCAGGAGAGCGTGAACGAGTGCATTACAGTTGGTCAGAATGGAGGGGCATATCTCTCTTTTACACCGCTGTGGAACTATGACTAGGTTCATTCTGGGACTGTGTCCTGGCAACGGCAATGGCAAGGAAGTCAAGTTCCTGGTGCGATCAACCAAATTGCTTGACATCAAAAAGTCATGACGGTTTATTTGTACTTAAATAGTCGCGCCATTCGGTCACTCAAGGCATACAATGGAACAAAAGCATACCTAGGTATGTTGAAAATATATCTAAAACCTGGAATTTGCCAGCTATTCGGGTATATAACATTCAAGCAAAAACTCTGTTAAGGCACATGTGCAGTAAAGGTGAGAACCAAAACTAAAACATTTTCCTGTGAATATTCAGCCCATTTGGAACAAACACATAGCCAAGTTTCACGGATGACGGTGTTCGTTGTCATCCTCATAAAACCTGGTCATGTGTTGCTCTTCGGATTTGAAATCAACTCGAAATCTCTCATAATCATCATCCACGCGCTCATCCATAGTATCAACGGGAGAAATTGAATCGCTCGGCTCGGGCCAGGGTGCAATGTCCAACGAATCCTACCATTTTGAGACTTTACTCGTGACGAGACTGTCTTTTCCCCAGGACTTGTCGAAGGTCTTGAGGTCAAAAATACTCCGTGAAGGGCGAGGTTTCGGTTCGCTTCCGAATGAGATGCACGTCGACAAAACCACAACAAGGATAGATTTGTTAAGGATGATGCCAAGCTGAATGTGACTTGGAACAGCAAGCTACATATGTTCGATGTCCGTAGCTTGTCGAGAGGTACGCCCTAGATGTGTTTGTTGAACCTTTATTCCCTCGACGCAATTGATAAGCATATCATTATTGCTACCTAGATATCGACCAGGCCTGCTCCAAAGATCAGCTCAAATTCAGGATATCCATTCGCGAATACCTACCCAGATAAGAACATCATCGGAACCAAAGTGCTCCATCAGCTAAAAGAGAAAAGAATTCTTACACTATCCTTATTAATATCTATCCTCAACTGAATCTTTTAAACCTAAGTACCTAGGTAAATGCCAGGAAAGCCTGTGAACTGCTAGATATACCACCACTATACCCTGCTTCATCTGGTGTTGCATTGTTCCAATCTCTACTCTTAAAGCAGGCGTAGATCTGCTAGAGTTCTATAAGTTCTAATTCTAGTCCAGCATTAATTTTTAATATAAACCATTCCAATCGAGATCACTAAGATGGGACATCGGAGACAGTAGATTGACTTTAATTTCTATCATACGGAGAACTTACATACAGTAACAGTCCAAACCATCAGTGGAGTATCAGGCTCTTGCACTGCGTTAGACTTTGACGAGAACTGGCGACGCACTTGGATGAAATTATCTCAGCTTCGCAACGTCAAGCCACCAGGAAGTGCAAATTCTGTCAGAGTCTAGTATACTAAATTATATTAAGGGATACCTAGGTATATCGCAGCAAGCGTTGGATATGTCTTCCTGCTGCATGATCTAGCCGGCTATATAGGCTCAGGACATAGTTTATAGTCGACGTAGGAGCGTTTATAAGATGGCACTGCCAAAGCGAAGTGATAAAAGTCTTTAATAGCACCATAACAAAGCGACTTCCTGATTGACGGTGATGAGTCTATGAATTAATGTTGACTTAGGAAAATGGAAATTCCAGAACAAGTGACGCACTAATCCAGTTCGGGACTAGCTGGAACCAACCCCGGAGCTTTGCGGAATGCGGAGAAGCAACGACGTCTTGCATATACGTACGTAGGTAGCTACTACGTAGCTATCAAGCTTCTCCTTGACCAGACACTATCTCAGCATTTAACTACGAGATACCGATCACTTGGCTCTCCTGCACACGATTATCCAGTCTACCATGCTGCACCGGTCCTCAACTCCCATGCGCGCCGGACGTGTTCTCGCCGCCATGCCGCCGCGGGCTTTCTCGACGTCATCCCCTCTCCGAGCCGACAATGCATTGCCTGCACGCAAGCCCGTGGGTGCTTTTCGCGGGGGGTCAGTCTGATACCTAGAAATATCTTTTGTCTTTCGTTTCTTCTTCTAACTTACGCACGCACAGAATCTTCGGATTCTTGTTGGGTACCGTGACTGCTGGTGCTGCTGTCTACTTCTATATCCTGAAGGAGTACAGAGTATCAAACGAGCTGCTGACCAGTGATATTTTCGTACGTTCCTGAGACCTCTTGTCCTGTGTTCTGCATGTGGACTCAGTAACTCATTATTGTGGATATGACATTGCGTAGGCCCTTCAAACCGCTTCCCAAAAGCTGAACAAATACGTTACCGAGCTGGAGACGAAGTTGGATGAGCTGCAGAAGAAGAAATGAAAATGGCCACCTTCCACGACATGCCTACTAGCTAGTCATTCATTAGCTTCATCTGTTTTTATCTTTTTCTTTTCAACTTCTGGTGTGGACTTTTGCATTGTCGGCGTTGGCGCATATACCAGTTTTTTGCAACTTTTCTGTCTTCAGATAACAAAAAGGCGCAAATTGAAAACATATCTGCGATATCTGTCGGACTGGGAGCAATCTTTACTGTATACTTATAGTGGGCGTGCAGGATTAATTTGATGTTTAGCTAAGGCCAATCAGATTGCTTGATTCCCTCGGCGGTAAATGTATTTTAGTGGCTTGGCGTTATTTGCCTAAGGCAGCAAACCTCGGGATTCAATGCTGACACCGAGACAAGGACAACCTCAACCTCAACCTCAACATCACAAAACTCCTCCAGCATGCCCCTCGTTGAAGTCATAGGCACATCCCGCTCCCACGCCACCCCCGGCTGGGCCTACGTCCCCGACACACGCGTCTCCAACCACACAGCCAGCAGCACTAAAACCGGCCGAAAGCGCGGCATACGCGAACCCGGCGGCCGCACCGATCTTACCTCACGACAAAACCACGCCATCTTACGACACCTGGCCGAACTCGATCGCGAGAACCACCGCGACAATGTGCACGTGCCTGTTCCCGTGCGCAAGGATGCCATTCAGCGGGATAATGGACGCGCGGCGAGGGCCAAGACGACTAGTAATGTGAGACGGATCATGCAGTCTCAGAAGACGTTTAGGAATTATTTGGATGATGAGGAGGCGGCCATGGCGCAGCAGTCTTCGTCTTCTTATGCTTCTTCTTCTTCTTTGGCTGGTGGTGGAAGTGGAGTTGTGGCAACTGGTGGTTTGGGCGCAACGCCGGTGTCGAAAGTTGCTCGCATTGCTGGTCGGCGGAGTGTGACCCCCGTACTACTTCTGAAGCAGGAGGGGGGTTTGATGAGTGAGCGGCAAAAGCGAGCTATGGCGAGGAAGTCTTCTATCTCTACTACTGCTGCTGCTGCTGCTGCGGCAGCATCGTCGGCAGGGAAACAGGTAAAAGTTGAACCGCAACAACCAGCTACTGCAGAAGAAGAAGAAGGAGGAGGAGGAGATGCTATGCAGATCGACCAGCCAGAAGATCGAGAGCAGCAGCAGCAGCCCCTTATAAAAGGGCTCATCAGAACCCCGCATGACAACTTGCATCTGCTCAAATCATATATCCCGAAACCTCCGTCGGAGCGGCTCATGGCCGCGCTGCTGGCGGAACCGCCACTGCGATACCATGCTGCGAGAGCAGCACAGTCGACGTCTGGGAAGCCACCGCGTTATTTCTGCACGATATGCGGGTATTGGGGGAAGATCAAGTGTAAGAATTGCGGCGTGCGCACGTGTGGGTTGGAGTGTTATAAGGTGCATGAGGATTCGAGATGTGGTGCATTTTTCTAAGCAATAGGAGACATGGCGTTATAATCTCAGATAGAGATAAGATACCCTTTGTTAATTTCATATTTCATATTGTATTTTTACATTCCTCACAATGCTTAAACAGCAAGATCAGATCTAACAATTCAACTTGATCCCCTTCCTCTTCTCGCTCTCCCTAATCTCAAACATGACCTGAACACCGACAAAAAGCGCGCCGCACGCACCAAGCATAAACAACACGCCTGTCCAAGAGCTAAATATCCCCGCTAGCAACCCTTTCAACCCTTCCAGTCCCACGGCAAACCCGACCAAATTGGCCGCCATCAGCGGGAGGATGTTGCCCAGGGCACCAATGCCGCAGAGGATGCGATATGCGTCTGGATGCGACGATTGCCAGCGAGAGGCTGGGAAGAGTAGCGTGGCGATGACTTCTGGCAGGACGAAGAACGTTATCAGCCATCCCCAGATGAGCAGTCGCAGGTTGATGTCGTGCCAGACGGCCACGAAGGTGAAGACGATTAATTGGTTGACGATGCCGCGGAGTCGACTGAGGACAGTCGGTTTCTTGGATTGCGCTTGCGTCTTCGCTGATGATGATGATGAAGAAGAAGAAGAAGAAGAAGCTCGACCACCGCCCAGTGGAATGTAGAGATATCGCAAAACCCAGCGATGGTATGAGCGGTGCCATGCGCGCCAAAACGCAAGTCCGGAGTAATTATTGGACATACATCGCACCATATTTTCGGGCGGATCAATACCGTCAAACAGCGCCCACAGCCGGAAGAAGCGCCACGGAATCAACAGCTTCAACCAGATGACATTCAGGTTGAAGTAGCCTAGCATGCTCAGCTGGCCGGGGGTGTAAATTGACCAGTCCGTCGTGGTTTTCGAAATGGCGACTACGTAGATGAAGTGCAGGACAAGCTCCATGCAGAGTAGAGTGAGGCAGAAGCGGATGCAGTAAAGGAAGTTTCGCGCTGGTGTTAGCGCCGCGGATGGATATCGCTGCTGCGATATGTAGTCGTTGAAGGTCACTATTGGTCCTGCCAAGTACAGCGGCGAGTAAAGCACGTATGCAGTGTAATACAGACCGTTGTATGCGGACGGGTCAGCCGGGATAACGAGACGGTCTCGTTCTGAGAGCGATGCCGGGTCGACTTGCTTCTTCTTAAAAGAGTCAGCTCGTTTAGTTTCTTTTGTTCCTTGTTAAGAAACGGTATGACATACCTCGATAGGACTTTCAGACGGATAGTCCAGACTCCAGTAGTAATCCATATTGAAACTGATCAAGCGCAGAATGGTAAATTTGAACGAAATCTGCCATCGCGCCATCAGACCACCAAATCCATCCAGAAATTCCGCCCACGAGATCAAGGTAGGCGTCCTCGCTCCGGACAAGACCTCGTTCGAGACAAAGAATCTCGCCATGCGGGCCAAGGGATATCCATCGCACAGCTCGTTGGCAAACAGAACAATCAAGTTAAAAGTCCATGTTGCAGCTGGAATGTACGACCGCGGAAGCCCCTTGGCGATTTTGTAGTTGATGAATAGGATGAACAGTATTTTGAAGATGGATATTCCATGTAGTCCGATCAGGAATAAAATGGCGAAATTGAAGTCAAACACGGTCCGCTGTCTTAATCGGGCATCTGCAACCGCAACTGTGGAAGCGCGTCCATCTCCGGGAGGGGTCGTGATGGGATTAAAGTAATTATAGACTCGACGGAGGAGAGGGTGAATGATGAGAAGTAGAAGAAGATATGGAATATTATCGCGGAAGCCAGCGTATTGAACATCCGAGTTGTCCTAACCACGACAGGTCAGTTAACAGAGCAAACCCATCGAAACAAATGTTAACAAACGCACCACTTTCCGTCCCGGAATCCATCCAGGAGACAGCTCGTCAACATAGGTCGGGTATGCTGGATGATCAACTAAATAGGCACAATCAGAGGATTGAGTATATAGCGTGGGGGTAGCAAAGAAGGCATACCCTGCGACACGTCAATGACGGTCTTGAACATTGTCGGCACCACCGTGATAAACACAAAGTAGTAAAAGTAGAACTCCGGGGTATTCCATTTCGAAGGCCGGGCGCCGGCAGCAATCTGCTGAGCTCGCGCATCTCGCGTCGCCGGTTGCTGCGAGGCCTTGATCGGGGTGCTGGAGGAGACGACCAGGCGCGTGTCGAGGGTGTCGAGGGAATAGAGCCTCTGCAGGCCCTTGAGAAGGCTTGTCATTGTGGCATTTCGAGATGTTCTATCTTTGACAGCTCATCGGAGATTGACTTTGAAGTTCGATGTTTTTGGTGTGGGGAACTTCAGGGGTTTAGCGGCGGCTATTACTGAGCTCTGATTGGTTGACAGTGAGCGATCGCATGTTATTTTTGGATACAGTCTAGCCGGAACAGAAAAAGCGCGTACTTAATAAGCCCCGCGATTCTACAGGTTCGTCAACTTTGATACAACATGGCAACAACTGTTAGCCAACAGGAATGGCATTGACTAGGGTATGTGCACTGCAGTCGTCCATTGAGCTGCTACTCACAACCAGCTATCATCTTAGGTCAAGTTCAAAGTCCACGGCACTGTCCAAGGTAAGCATTGCTTACATTCGGCTATGTAGTCTACGTTGATTGATCGATTAACGCTGCCGTAGGCGTCAGTTTTCGGTAGGCAGTATTCACCCTTTGGTTCCCAATCAAAATTTGCTGACTCGAGCAGGGCCTTCACGCGGAAAAAGGCCACAGAGTACGGGGTTACGGGCTGGGTGCAGAACAGTCCGGATGGCAGGGTGCGTTCCTATCTGGTGCCTCTTCTTTCGCCACTGTGTCTCGCATCTAACACCTCAATGCTAGGTCGAAGGCGAGGTGCAAGGAGACGAGTCCCTTGTGCAGAAACTCCTGCAGGACGTGAATAAGGGGCCGCGTCATGCTCATGTAGTCAAGCTGGAGAAGAGTGACATTGAGACATTGGAAGGAGAAAGTGATTTTACCGTTCGCAAGTGATATGACTATTCCCGGGAGATGTGTCGACATAAGTCAGTTTGGAACAGGCATAATGACCTGCCAGCAACATATATGATATTGATCCCCGAATTCCTAAGGACCAAGCTGATTAGTATTCAACTATTCATTCTACACTCATGACGTAGTGGGTCGAGAATATCTCGGGCTGAGTCATCGCTCCAGCCCGCAATCTCCCGACCGCCTGAGACTGTCACAGCCGCGTACGGTAATAATACCAGAGCCCAAGTCAGCAAAACACGCCAAATCTCGACGCATACAAAAGGATAATGGGAAGCATTTTTCATCTGCTAATTCTTTTAAATTCACCAAAGGCGCATACAAATATATGAAGGGGCGCATTTGCACCCGGCTCAGGGCGCTGCAAGGGGGCTATTAGGCGCGAATATGTAATATGTCGTTTCGCGTAATTCGATTTCAATACGAGGTCGCCGATTCAGCTAACTAGTACCCCGTCCCGGTTATATTCTTGTAATTCTCCGGCATGCCGATTTGGGACACAGACAAGGAAAAGGAAGAAGGAAAAAAATATGCCCAAGGAACGGGTTGAGCAGATTAATTTTCGTATGCGTTTTCTCTGTTTTGGGTATTCGGTGGCCATGTGACGGGAGAATTCTCCCCCTGGGGGGATATAAAAGCCCTGGCCTGGCTTGGAGTATTCACATATTGGTACAAGCAAGTATCTGAAAATACATACATACATACATACAACTATGTACTGCATCACAACATCAACGCGTATACGGCTTACAGCCACGGCTCTGCCCAAGACGGCCTGCACTGGCAGTCTGTATGCATTCGCAGCCGTGTCGACAGTCAGAGTCCGGCAGAGTCCCATTGCCACATTCTCGCCACACAGGACAAGACGCGACTTCTCGTCGGCAACGCGCAAGCCCGCAATTAAGGAATTCTTCCCCAAGGTGGAAACAAAGCAGATTATTGAAACGGAGTCGTCATGGAAGCATCCGGTGTATGTTTCACTTCCTCCCTCCTTCCTCTGCCAATAACCATGGCTACGATCAGCTAACATATTTTCGTACAGATATACCGAAGAACAAATGCGAAGCATAAACACCGAGCATCGTGAAGCTCGCACCTGGTCTGATAAATTTGCCTTGTACATGGTGCAGGGTCTTCGCTGGGGAATGGACTTTGTCACGGGATACCGTCATCCAACGAAAGGGCACGATGGCAATCATGATAAAGCAGCCGCAAAGTTTATAATGTCGGAACGGCAATGGCTGAACCGTATCCTCTTTTTGGAGAGTGTTGCTGGCGTCCCCGGCATGGTTGCTGGGATGCTCAGACATCTCCGGAGTCTGCGGACGATGAGGCGGGATAATGGATGGTAAGTTCCATCATTTAATATGCGATGAATCTATATGGCTCGAATGGGACTGACAAGGCACAGGATTGAAACTCTCCTCGAAGAAGCGCACAACGAGCGCATGCATCTGCTCACATTCATGAAAATCGCCGAACCGGGCCTGTTCATGCGCCTCATGGTGCTCGGCGCGCAGGGCGTCTACTTCAACGGCCTCTTCCTGGCCTACCTCATCTCGCCACGCACGTGCCACCGGTTCGTGGGGTATCTCGAAGAAGAAGCCGTGCTGACGTACACGCGCGTCATCAACGAAATCGAGGCCGGCAACATACCCAACTGGGCGCAGATGGAGGCGCCGGAGATCGCAGTCGCATACTGGAAGATGCCGGAGGGCCACCGCTCCATGCTCGACCTGATGCTGTATGTGCGCGCGGACGAGGCCAAGCATCGCGAGGTCAATCATACGCTGGGCAATCTGAATCAGAAGGAGGATCCGAATCCGTACACGGCTATCTTTAGGGATCAGAAGAAGTTGCGGCCGAGCAAGGGGGCGGATTTGATGAAGCCGACGGGGTGGGAGCGAGATGAGGTTATTTAACCTGGAAATATTATCTTGATCTTTATGATTTAGCAGTGTCTCCGCTCTTACTCTACGGTCTGGTTAGTGGTTACTAAGGTAGTAAGGAGTCAGGAGTCAGGACCAGGATGGGTTGAATGATTTGAATAATTTAATTTTTCTGGAAGGTTTACAGAGAAGAAGTGGAAGCCAGGCTCGGCGGGATGGCCCGGGCCCACAAAACGGTACGGTTGTTACCGTACCAGCCTACGCTCTGTTATTGTAGAATATGGTAGTATATGACGTTACGTACGGTCTCGCACCTGTCATACAGAAACTTCCAATTATGGTAATTTTGTCTTAGGTAACTAGTAGCTGACTCATTCACGACGACACTGCTAGATAGTAGATACAGTAACTACGTAGCCATCTCTGCTCCTTCTTGTCAACATCAAACCTCAAAATGTCGTCTACTACGTCTAGCCCTTATATACTGTTTGACATCCCCACAAAGGCACCGCAAGTGTGCTGGTCGATGAACACATGGCGGAGTAAGCTGTGATCGGCTTCGTATACATAGCTCTAAATACTAAACAGACAAAGCAAGGTTGCTTCTGAACTATAAGGGCCTGGACTACAAGACCGAATGGGTAAGCAGAGAACTATGTACTACATAGTCATGGACTCGGCTTGATTCTAACATTTCCAGGTTGAATACCCTAATATCGCGGGCCGACTTCGTGATCAGTCAGTTACCTACTTACTTACTACAAGACAGAACGAGACCTTAGGCTTACGCGCACCCTACCAGTGTCCCCCCCAATGACCAACCCCCTCATTACACCCTCCCCGCCATCCAGACGCCCGACGGCTCCTATATAATGGACTCCTACAAAATCGCCGATGTTATCGAGAAGAACCACCCGGAGCCAAGCATCCACCTCAATACCCCGGTGCAGTTCAGATTCAGAGACCTCCTCATAAAGTTCATGGGCGAGTTGACCAACATCTACGTCCCCGGCGTAGCGCAGCGCCTTCTGGGCGAGGAGAGCCTCGATTATTTTATTAGTACCCGCCAGAAGGACGTGGGCATGCCGCTTGATGAGTTCGCAAAACAGGAGCACGGTGGTGGAGCCCAAGCATTTGAGAGGGCGGAGCCCTATGCGCGCGAGATCACGGCGCTGCTGAACGAGACGTCGTCCCTGGGGCCGTTCTTTTTGGGTGACGTTGTGAGCTACACGGATTTGATGTGGGCGGGAATTCTGCTTTTCTTTAGGCGTCTCGGCGATGATGCGTATGAGGAGGTGCTGCAGAGGACGGGGGATGCTCGGGTGCATCGGGAGTTTTTGGATGCGTTGAGCTTGTGGACGGGGCGGGATGATTAGTTAGATCTACAGGATGGATCTCGTTGAATTTATTGATGAATGAAGAATTGGCATGTTCTTCAGACTTCAAGAGTAAGTTGAAGACAATGTATGGTACGGTCAGGTAATTAATACTGAAACGGTACAGTATACTGCTATGTTCTCTATGTGTAGTTGTGTACGGCGTACGCTATTACGCTGTTATACCAACTGGTCCAACTGCATGTGGTAGTACAACTTAAATAATTATAATATAATACGTGCTATTATAGCGCGTTCCTGCTTATTTGCTAATTTCTACGGAGTAATTTCACTCAGCTAATTTCGGCGTAGAAACAAACTAAGCGGAAATGGGGTTGACTTACTCCGCGACTCCTTGAGACTCTCGCGACTCTCCCTCACTGACAATCACCACGCTACAATAACGACCAACGCTTAACCGACATCATTATAATCCTTATTACCTTGATCCATCATAATACTACATTGCGGACAGCCTCGAATACACGTATTTGTGTTTACCTAGGTACTCTCGGCAGATATGTCCATTCGCGAGCCGCTTTGAAGTGATCATCAACCGGCCACAGCATTTACCTAGGTACATTGATATATACATTCGTATATAAATATTTACATATATATATATATATATATATATAATGGAGGATAAAGAAGGCTCGCCCTCGCCCTCCATCCCGCCCACGCCAGCCATCTCCTCCTGCCCATCGCCAGACCGCAGCTTCTCCACCGTGTCGTCCGTGTCCAACTTCTCTGCCACCTCCGGCGACAACCGGTCGTCCGTGCTGTCGGCCAGCTCCAGACGACGAGGCTACATCCGGCCGCAGGGCGTCGAGTTTGCCGAATCAGCCAGAAACCGCGAAAGCGTCATGTGTCTGGGCAGCATCGCGCATCTGCAATACTACTTTGCTCGGACGGGCCTGCTCGACGGCAAGGGCGCGCAGATGGCTCGCCCGAAGAACATGCAGAAGAAGGAGGTCCCCAAATTACTGCTTACGCAGGATCCGCAGTTTGCGGAAGACCTGGTCGATAGTCCCATGGACGAGACCGCTCCGCTGCATGATGAATTCAATAATGGGAATGTGGGCGATGGGGACGATTTTGTTGATGATCTGGATGATGAGTTGATGCTTCCGCCCACCGTGAGCACCTATAGCGTTAAGACGCATCATATTGCGCCGCCGCCGAAGCTGAAAGTTCTACGCAAGGATCTGGTGGGGGCACTCGACAAAGCGTCATTAGCAGTGAAGAAGTCGGAGTCAGGGCCAGACCCGAGCGAGTCAAATACTACGTCTACGCAGAATTTATCAGCAGATACGGCCGCTACACTTTCCCCGTCGTCGTCCTCGTCGTCGTCCTCGTCCTCGCCCAAGCCATTGGGTTGGGATGAAGTGCGCGGGATGCATATTCTCGATCTCGTCACATTAGCCATTCGAGCCGCGCGGGTCTATTATATTAACCACGAACATCCGGACCGACTCGCTGGCATCAAGAGCGAGCGTCAGTTTCGGGAAGAGTTGCTCGCCGTGACGGATGTTCTAAAGAGCTGGGCATCGCGGAATTTTGCCGGCGGGCTGAGAACGCACGAACGAGCGGCCATTCTGGGGTGGATGGCCGGTGTACTTGTTGTGCTTGACGAAGAACGCCGGCTCGAAGAAGCCGAGGCCAAGGAGCGGGCGAGCTGGGGCTGGGCGTCAGGCGATTGGACGGGCCGCGAGAGGGAACGCGAAGAAGCCTTTCTCCAGACGCTGATGAACGGGAATGGCACTGGCACTGACAATACGCTGCCGAAGTGGACATCTCCCGACAACGCCGTCCTGCCCACGCCCTTTCTCAGCCGTCTGCGAGACGGGCGTGATCTCATCCGGATGCACAACCAGGCCGTCCGGAAATCGAGACGGCTCTTTGGAGAGATCAAGACTCCCCACGAGGACATTGCCAAGCCGTACCGGCGCGCTGAGAACCTGCGCTACTGGCGGAAAGCGGCCGAGCTGCGGTGGGAGGTCAAGCTGGAGCTGGACGTGATGGGCGTGGTGTACGGCAGCAGCGACGACGCATGGCGGCAATTCGATGCCGCGCTCCTTGAGTGGTGCAGGGCCGTCCGCGAGGAGATGCTGGACGACTGGCGCAATCCGCGCAAGGGGTCTGTTTCGTCGATTCTCGAGCTGCCGACTATTTTCGATGCCGAATCTCTGGCTGCAGACGCCTGAGCAGGCAGACATAATCATCATAATCATCATCATTGTCATCATCATCATCATAATCATAATACGACACTGGTAGTTCTTTTTTGCCTTTGAATCTTGATACCCTGGCTTGAATTCGATTCGTGATTGTCGATGCGGTGGCCGACCTTCTTCATTTCCCTCCTTTATTCTTTATTCTATATTCTATATTCTATATTCTATATTCTATATTGTCTGTTGCATGCATGCTGGTTCTGCACATCGGAGTTTGTTCTGCTGCTGTCGTGGGGGCTGCTGATTGGCCTGTATTTCCTAATTGGGTATGCATGTAGATGCGCTGGCGATGTCGACGTAGCAGGATCATATGTATTATTTCTACCTGAACATGAATATGAGCATGAACACATATAACGCTGTAAGCCCATAATTAAAGAACAAAATAAATAGAATAGAATAAAATAAAATAAATACATAAATCAAAATAAAATTGCGTCCCCCAGCTATTCCACACTCGGCTAGTTCAGTCTGTTCAGATGGGCCAACACGACGGGACATCAACACCAACTCCAACATCATCTCCGTCGACTTCACCGGTCGTCCATCTCCTGAAGCGCGCTTTCTCCCCAGCAAAGCCTTCCCCGCGCCATGTAGAGCCCGCCCTCATCCACATCCAAAGGCGAGCGTACCAGTCCCTTGTCGACCGCTGTGCGAGTGGGCCGCAGTTCCTCTCTGCTCCTCGCGTCGCCAAGTGCACATCACCGTCACCTTCATATTCACCCTCATATTCACCCTCACCGCCGTCTTTACTACATCTACAACCAATCCTGCCGCACCTCCAGGTCTTCTCTGCCACTGCCTGCACCAGCTCGGCCGTGATTGTCACGAAACGCCGCCGAACAGCCAATGCTCCTGTATCCATGCCCGCGATATCCTTCGTTCCTGGTTCACCGGCCACGTCGACCACTTCGACCACTTCCAAACCGGCACTCTCCACCGACACCGCCATTCACTCCCTCAAGTCATTGACCAAAAAATTCTCAGCACCGCAATTGTCAACCCCATCCCCATCAATTGCACCATCACCATCACCCCCTTCCACAGTCCGCAAACTCAAACCCGAAGAAGACACCGCCAACACTAACACTAGCAATAAGAATAATATAGAAGACTCCCGCACGTCGATATTCCGGCGACTGTCGCCCGGTCTCGCGGCTCGAGTCAAGCTCCTGAGCGGATCCGTTGAGCCCAACGCCCAGAATCGCGGCAAGACTGCGGCAGGCGTCGGCAAGATCTCGCAGGACCATTTGCGCGAATTGGACAGTCTGCACCAGGATTTATCCATCAAGGTTGAGAAGCGAGGTCGTGCTTGGCCGGGGCTACAGATCAAACGCGAACGCAGCGCTCCGGACCTGTTGCAGTCGCCTGCAAGGACGGAAATTGCAGGCCCACAAGCCGGCGCTGAACAAAGCCAACATAATCCTGCGAGCGGATTCCCGCGTCCCAGCACACCAGTTGCTTCTAAAGTTGATTGTCATCCGTCGGACGCTCGCGGCGGGCTTGCTGCGTCGACCATGACCACTGTTGAGCCTGCCATGACTGAGGAACAAAGCCACCAACATGTCGAACCAGCCGGCTCTTCTGACTTGGAGGAATATCTCAAGCGCAGCACGCTCGAAGATCAAGCACCTCCCCTTCCGCCCAAGGACACTCCCCCGGCCCCCTCTACGCCGTCTTCCACCAACATGGCATCATACTTTAGTCCCAGAAAAATGAACCGCGCCGAGTCCATTTACTCATTCTCTCGAGCCTCTTTCAGCAACCAGCTATCCCAGCTCACGTCGATCAATCTACCGAAGCCAGCCGCGCTGGAGGCCAGCATCTCGTCTATTGTCAATGCCCCCACGGCAGTCAGGGCGCTCATGGGCGCAGCTGAGCAGATCCAGACATGGATGAACAAGGCCTCAGACGTCCTCAATGGGCTCGATGCAGAGGACGACGTCGAGTGGGCTGCCGCCGGTGGACGAGAAGGTCTGGAAGAGGTGGACAAGGCGGTTGTCAAATTCGAAAGCCTGGTCGATGTCTACGTGAAAGCAATTGAGAACGTGCAACTACGAGATGATATCGACGACGTTCGCGCTAGTGATCTAACCTTGATTGTCTCCCAGATGGACGCAACATTGAAAAACTGGGCCAGCATACGAACTTTTCTGAAAGGAGTCAAGGCTCAAGTAGAGCTCGCTATGGAATGGGAAGAGCTGTGGAACAATGTTCTCGGTGATGTCGGCCTGGAAATCGACAATCTGAGTAGACTGGTCTTCGAGATGGAGGAAAATCGGCATAAATCGCTTGCTCCAGAGTGCGAGGCTGAGCCGGGCAGTGGCCTAGATATTAACGAGCTCGAGACGATTGTCGAAGAGACTCCTTTTCATGGTACGCCAACAAACAAACGGCTGAGTCTGGCTCTGTTTCCCGCCGACAACAGCAGCAACAACAACAACAACAACAACAACAACTCCAATCCTGCCGCGGGCAGTAACAGTAACAATAACCCACAAGATGATGCAAATTTGATGCAACTGTTCGCTCGCATGCAGCCTCTCAGGGCATCATTGGATTTCCTGCCGATGCGGTTGTCCATGTTTCACGCGCGAGCAGAAGCACTGTTTCCCACAGCATGTGAGGAACTCGAAGACAGGAAGAGGCGGCTCGAGGCGTCGTACAAAAAGCTCGAAAGCGACGCCGAGGCTCTGCGGCGCGAACTCGGCGAGGATCGTTGGATTCTTGTTTTCCGCAATGCGGGCAAACAGGCTCAGAAGATGTGCGACTCTGTGGAACGCAGCATTGCAAAATTGCAGGAGTCGCTCGAAGCAGGCGATCCGGCGAACAACCCCATAGCCATCACCAAGAAGATCGAGAGCTACGAGGCTAAGAAGATTCATTATATACCAGCCATCGGTCGAGTTATGACTATTATCCAGAAGGGAGTGCACGACCGGCTGACGGTGAATGGCGAGATTCTGACGCTGCTCTCGGACATGAACCAGCGCGTCGATGCGCTCAAGGCGAGCATGAAGGTCATGGATTCGGTGCTGGAGGAGACGACGATCTCCAAGAGCCAACACTTGCGTGACTCGATATCGAGTATTGTGACGGCCGATAGCCCTGCGAATACCAGTCTGCTTGGCACTCCTGGAAGCTCACCAGCATCGTCTGTGATTATGACTGGATACACCAGCGGTCTACGAACGCCGAATGCCGTGGCTGGCGGGTCCAGCAGACGGGGTAGCTCTGTTGGGAGCACGTCTCGTTCTGTGGCCACGGCCTCGCGACGACTGTCGGGTATTCCAACGGCGGTTTCGAGTCGCAAGCCCTCGACAGTTTCGCTATCGACATACTCATCCTCCTCTACAACGCCAACTCCTGCGCCACGACCTAATCGTCTGTCATCAGCTCCAGCGTTGAATCGGCCGCGGTGGAATGCCAGCACTAACACGAGCGATCTCGACGTGGGCCACAGCTTCAAGGGTCTCTCTCCGTCTGCATATCGAAAGAACCTGTCTATTCCGAGTGGACGAACCTCGCGGTCTACCTCTTCCTTGCCAGTGCCTAGTCCATTGAGCCGGGCAACGTCGTCGTCTCCAGTGCCCACGGGCCGAACTGGCAGTCGTATCAGTTACCGTTCTGGCAGTCGACTAGGTGCTTCATCGCCGACGTCGCCCAGTGCGGCAAAGTCGATCCCAAATCCGAATCCGAATCCTCCACTGCATAGCAAGCTCCGCAAATCGACGAGCAACCTGCCACGCAATCGACAAAGTTATGGCGGGCCCATGACGATGAAAAGCCAGGAGGAGGAAATGGAAGCAGACGAAGCTGAACAGACGGCCAGACCGGGCACGTCGCTCGGTCACGGTCACGGTCATGCGAGTCGCCGGACGAGTCTGCTTCCGCAGTTGAAGGGCTCGACGGGGCATCGTCAGAGTGTGAGTAAGACCGATGAACGGCCTCGATGGAGATAGCCTCGTCTCTTCTACTTTTCATTTCGTTGATTTCTATGTTGTACGTACATACCCATACGTATGTACATACGTTCTTGTTATACTTACCGTTTTTATAACTGTCGGTTTACTATTTCTATATCCTCCAGCGATTGATTGTATTTGTGTTCAATTTCGATTCTCTTCTCTTTTCTTTTCTTTTTTCTCCTCTTGTATGTACATATATTCACCCGATAAATAATTTATTTACTTTACCACTACGGAGTACCGGCACAGAAATGAAAGGCGTGATATCACACCAATTTCCTCCCATAGATCAACGCATCCACCAACTCCTCACTATTCTTCAACCTGCCTGCGCCCGGCACGCGGCCCAACACCTCGAAGCCGAGCTTATCCCAGATCCTGCTGGAGGCCGGATTGTTGGCGAACACGAGGTTGAATACGGAGTATTTGTATCCCTGCGTGTATCTTAGCGTTTGACTACTACTATACCTTGGAAGGAGAGGGGGAGGGGCAGGACGAACCAGCTGCGGCGCATATATCAGATACGTCTTGCCCATGAGCGAGCCTACGCCCTGGCCGCGGAAGGGCGAGCAGGTCAGAAAGCCGGCGTTGGAGACGTGCGAGCAGCGGCCTATCCCATATCAACTATTGCACAGATATAAATACATACATATTACATTGTTAGGTAGATGGGGGGGATACCAGGATAATTCGGCTTGATATAGAACGTGCCCATACAAACCTCCTCCCAATTCACCTCTCTGCCAGTAGCAGCAGTAGCAGCAGCAGTGAGCAATCGAGCACTCTCCTCTGCATCCCCTTTCAGCACCACAACGGCAAACGTGCCGAACCAGTACGAGCGGAACTGGTCGAGCGGGATGGCGTCTTCCATGGGATAGGTGCATCCGCGCTCGATCTCGGTGGAGAATTCGGCGTGGAGGTACTGCACCAGGCCCGGTGGGAGAAATTGGGCTGCTGCGGGCGTGATTGGGTGGAGGGTTATTGTGGTACTACTAGTCGTGGAGGAAGTGGTGAGCGTTTCTTGGATTGGAGAGAGGAGAGGCGCGTTGGAGAGGTGCATTTTGGGTGCGGGCAGGGGGTCGGCGGTGTTTTCGAGGATGGAGCCTGGCATTTTTCTCTGTTTCTTCGATTTGTATATACTATGTTAGTACTATGTTGGCGTGAGAGGAGCGAGTCGTGAGTCTTTATAGTTGGTCACTGCTATCTTATCTCCATGTTATAGGGCGCGCAGTACTCCGTCTTGGTTGAAGTTTATTCCATCCAACTTGGAAATTGAAAATTGAGAAAATTGAAGCTGGAATCAATCTGTAACTATGTACCTACCTGGTAAATTATCTACTTGGTAGATTAATGTAGACCCGACAGAAACCGCACAACCACCTCCGCCGCCACCTCCGCATCATCACCATCCTCATCCTCATCTTCGCCAGTAATCAGCCGCAAATACTCCTCCACCACCTGCTCCCCCCACGCCCACCGCTGCCCAAACTCCAGCATCGTCAGCACATTCACAACCTCATCAAACTCAAAATGCCCCTGGTACGTGAGCACGCGCCCCGGCCAGTACAGGCCCTGGATGGGGGAGAGCGGCGTACTCCCGATATTGAGCCAGCCCTCCGCTACATGTAGAGGATCACCAAGACCGACCACGCGGTCGCCATGGATAAGCTGTATACGCAGTCTGCCGTCTTTTTTCTTCCCTTTCAGACCCTCCGAGAATATCCTCCCGAGCTGCGTGCCAGTAACAAATGCCGGGTTTAATGTGATCGGGTGAATGCCCACTTCATACCCCATCGGGCAAGCCTCGACTCGGACGGTGCTGGTGGTGGCCGTCGTCACAAGCAGCGCCTGCACGATAATCTGATGCCCGAAACAGGACCCGAACATCTTCACGGCTGGGTAGTCGGTCCACACGCGGCGGATAAATGTCTGCAGTTGCGCGATCCATGGGTATGGCTGGTATGCGGATGCCGACGAGCCGGTGATGAGAATGGCGTCGATT
Source organism: Trichocomaceae sp. PYS4502 (assembly GCA_023625875.1). Lineage (NCBI taxonomy): Eukaryota > Fungi > Ascomycota > Eurotiomycetes > Eurotiales > Trichocomaceae > Trichocomaceae sp. PYS4502. The sequence continues at coordinate 69,459 of JAMAFX010000104.1, forward strand.
TGTGTATTTGCTGTTGTTGGTGTTGGCATTGTCTTCAGCATGTCCAGAGAGGGGTACACGCCGCCCACGACATCGTAGGCAGAGGTATGTACTGTGACATGTCTGCGTTCAGCGGCAGACTGGTTCAGTCGCGCCGCGGCGGATTGCAGGAGATGCCGGAATTGAGAGCTGTACAGGCCGCGGGCTGCGTAAACGGCGGGCACGGGGACGTCGGTGTCGAGGATGGCGATGTGGATGGACTGGGGCGTCATTTGTAATAGAGTGAGTTGTTGAATCTATAAAATAAAATTATCTACGTATATCAGTACCTGAATGAAGGGTAAAATATCTGTATCTATGATAGTCCGGGTCTTATTGCCTATTTAGGCAGGCAGACGATAAGCATATCAACTCCTAAGGCTTCAAGCAGCAGCCACTACCTAGGTATGTACTATGCAGTAACTATGGTATAAGTATAAATATCGTATAACGCTCACTCCGCATCCAACGGCGCAACAGGCGGCTGATCATCCACTTGAATCCCACCTCGCTTCTTCTCATCGCTGTCCCAGTACGGCAGCTTCCACCCGCCCTCGCTCTCCGGCGTCGCCAGCCACAGACGCATCAAGTGCCGCTGCGGTGCCGGCGGCGCATAGTCCCTGTACGCCGTGCGCGCATGCAGAATGTGCGTGTTGGCCAGGAACTGGATATCGCCGACTTCGAGCACCATGTGCAGCGAGAGCCGCTGCGCCGTTTCCTCGAGCACGCGCAGCGCTTCCTGCTGCTCGCTCGACAGGGGCGGGATGATCCCTTTGTCAGAGAAGCGCGTGAGCGAGCGTACGTAGTACGGGTCCCATCTATAGCATGCATCAGTTGGTATACATCAGTTGACCTGCCAGGGTATAGAGGTGGACAAACTTGGTATATACACGCGGGTTCTCCCCCCGCTCGAGATACAGCACGCTCGTCTTGATGTACTCCTCCTGGCCCTTGGAGGTCTCGCCCTTGCGGTCAAAATACCAGTTCGGCGTGGTCAGCGTCTTCAGCACGTCCGGACGCTCCTTGGCAAGCGTATTATACACGTGGTGCGAGGAAACCAGGTCCGATTCGCCGCCTTCCAGCGCTCGCGCAATGCAGAGCAGACCGACGAGGTCCGAGTCGTCTACATGGAAGAATTGGCTAGATTTGCTCAGTATTAATATACCAGCACCGTATTTTAGCTAGAGGGGAAGAGACTAACCGGGCATTCGTCCGGTATATCCTCACTTTATCAATCTGCGTAGCATCCTCGCCCAGATCCTTGACGTGTCCCAGCACATGGCCGCGGCTGTTCTGGCTCACGAAATAGCCCAGATACGTGCCCAGTCCCATGTAGGCTACGGCGGATTTGTGGTTGCCCCATTCGGTCACCGGCAGGCCCTTGAAGAGGATGAATCCCTTGCCGTTGATCAGGTCGTCGCGCAGGTCATTGCGGAGATAGACGCCGAGATTGGGGAGGGGGAAGTTTTGCTAATCCACTTAGCATCATCATCATATCGCCGCATCTATAAATAGAGAGAGAGAGAAAAGGGCGAGATACCTGCGATATCCCCGTCAACGGAATCCCAGCCTCTATAAACCGATCCGCAGTCGCGCTCAATTCCTCAATCTCAGCCGCCGTAAACCGATGGACCCATTTCTCCGGGCTGTCCCTGTAGTCCTCGGCCTTCCAGACTGTCCGGCCCGTGATTTCGGCGGGATACTTGTCAAACGGCTGCACGAATTCGGGCAGTGGTGCATGCTGGCCGGTGGTTTTGAGCCCGTCGGGGAAGAGGGCGAGGTTGATTTGTTGGTCGTTTTGAGTGTGGGTGTGCGTGACGGTGGCCATTTTTATCTGTACCTAGGTATTTACTATTTACTAGTTTTGTGGCATCGACATATGCGAGTCTTTTTATACCCTGGTGTATGCGTGGTGATCAATTTATATCCTGCTGGATCCATGCCAATCACGCCATTTGCTCCGAGCTGATGTCAGTCTCAACCGCGAATGGTGAACGCCGGTCCACAGCTACAGGTAGCAAGCAACTCAGTACGTAGTACCTAGGTAACGCAGGTTATCTTTTCTGCAGGCATATGCAAGTTACCAAGTTAGGTAATTATCCCGGTCGTCTTGGTGGTCGACACCTCAGGCAGCGACCGGCCGAATATTTCCATTTTAGGTAATGTAGCCAGCCGCGCTAATCTACGAATCATTATCCACGTGCTGCATAGTACGTATATTAAAAGATATTAAAAGACAAATCGGCGCTTATTGCGCTTGTGATGCAGCTAAATTGTAGAAATCTCGTTACCGAGGTACCGTCCGTTATGTACATGTATGTATATGTCCATGAAACGCAGCGAATAATACACTGCGAGACAGTAAAGTCTTACGTCCAGTCTGGCAGCATTTCCCAGATGGTACCTAGGCACGGTTTAATTCCTCTGTACAGTACAGTCAGTATTAGGCGTCGCATATGAGTGCGCCACCTGTACAACATTCCATTCCGCGGCGTCTGCAAGGACCCGTCGATCAGCCCTAACTGGACATCCCTTATTTCAACGTCCGTCTCAACATCAACCACCAACTTTCCTACCACCTAGATAAAAGCACATACATACACACATACAAAATGAACATCAAATCCCTCCTCCAGTACATCCATACTATAGCAACAACAACAACAGTAGCAACGACAACACTCTACGCCTCGCATTACGATGGACACATCTTCACCCTCTCTCTGTCCGCATTTCCCAACGGATCTAGCAGCCTCACTCTAACCAACACGCTGCAAGCCTGCGGCTCGATGCCGAGCTGGCTCACGCTCGACGACGCCGAGCACGTGCTGTACTGCGTGGATGAATCCGGGACGCTGGCAAACGGGAATGGATCCCTGACCAGCTTCGCAATCTCTCCCAACGGGTCTCTGATCGAGTCAGCTTCGTCCAAGGTGACCACCATGCCCGGCGGCGTGGCGAGTGTCATATATCAAGCTGGGCAGAAGAAGTTTTTGGCTGTTGCTTATTAGTATGTCTTATGTCTTACGCTAGAAACTGAGATGCTGGGTTTGAGCTGACTGAAAAAAAAAACAGCGCCGGTGCAGCGCTGTCCACCTTTCAGCTCCCGCTCAGCCGGGATTCGCAGGCAAATCAAGTCTTTACATTCACGCTCACTGAGCCCGTCACCGACCCTGCGCGCCAGGACATCTCGCATCCGCACCAGGTCATCCTCGATCCGACGGGCAAGTACATACTCAGCCCGGACCTGGGCGCGGATCTGATCCGTGTGTTCGCCATCGCGCCAGATGGGGGGCTGCAAGAATGCAACTCGTTCAAAGTGACGGCCGGCAACGGTCCGAGACATGGGGCGTTCTATCCTCCTCACCCCTTTCCTTTTCCTTTTCCTTCTTCGGCTAAGACATTCCGCAACAACACGACATTGTACGTCGTCAACGAACTCGCCAATACACTTAGCACCTACGCTGTGAAATACACTGACACCTGTCTATCCCTCTCAACCCTAAACGAGATAACGCCCTACCCTACAACAAGGCCTCTGCCCAGCAACGCATACGTATCCGAAATCCACATCCCTGATCACAACAACCACATCTACATCTCGATCCGGAGCGACCAGGGCTTTCCGCCGGATGACTCGCTAGCCACGCTGGAGATAGTAGCAGCGAATGCGTCAGGGCCACTACCGACATTCAAGAGTTTATCAAGTTCGTACGGCACTGTGCCACGCACGTTTGTGATCAGTCCCGATGGGAGCATGGTTGCGATTGGCGACCAGGCGTCGTCGAATGTGGCTGTTGTAGCGAGGGATGTGCTGACGGGACAGTTGGGGGAGTTGTTGGGGAGTGTACAGGTTGGGTCGGAGGGGCAGCCGGGGCAGTCGAATGGGTTGAGTAGTGTTGTCTGGGGGGTGGATTAAGCAATTTTATATAGCTTATACCTAGGTATCTGTTGAAAACGGAGGTTAAACACTGATTCTGATTAATAAACTTCTAAGGTACTTTGGAATTTAATTCTTATTCATGTATCAAATGGCTATCCAAGTGAAAGCTACCGAGGTAGGCACAGAAGTTCAGACCACCTTGGAGCTATTGCTCCTGTTCCTGTTGCTATTGCTATTGCTGCTGGTGTTGTTGGTGTTGCTGCTGCTGCTGCTGCTGCTGGTGTTGTTGTTGTTGTTGTTGTTGTTGTTGTTGTTGTTGTTGTTGTTGTTGTTGTTGTTGTTGTTGTTTTTGTCGTCGTCGTCGTCGTTGTTGCTGCTGCCGCCCCTGGAAGAGGACCACGTCCTCTTGTGGCTGCTCAGCCCGCTGAGCGGCACGGCGAGCACGTCGACGAAGACGACTTTCTCCTAGAGGCGCCGGACCGACATTTGCTTCAGGGCCCTCCTGCTGCTGCTGCTCCTGCTCCCCTTGTGGCCTTAATTGCCGTGCCTACAGCAACATCGTCAGCACGACAACTAGAATTCAGACCAAAGGGGTGTATTTGGGAATCGTACAAGTGCGTTGGCCACAAGCTCGTCAGCGAGCGCTTGCAAGCGCAGTGCCGCAAGGCAGTTCTTCGCGAGATGGCCTCGCTGCCGGCACAAATAGCAGAGTTTGGCCAGCTAAACTCATTAACGCTGTATTCTTATATGCGTAACTTGGTTAGAGAAATATTGCAAAACATACCTTTTCAACCTTGGGAGCGCGCCTTCGCTGTGGCCTGCGGCCGTCTTTCTCGTCATCTTTTTGCTTTCGAGCAGCAACTCTGGCCTGGTATGCACGCGTTCTTGGGGTACTCATGTTTGGAAATAATGTTTGAATCCAATACTTTTAGTAGTGTAGATAATGTAGAGGTCAAGAGACGAGGAGAAGAGAAGAGAAGAGGGGCAGGAAAGGAAACAAAGGCGCCTTGCTGGCCGGTTCCCAATTAGTAAATAGTAGAATGGACTTAAAAATATTTAACAGTCATCTGACCTGCCGACACAATAGATTCCTCAGGAAGCCCCTGTCTCGGGTCTCTCTCTCTCTCTCTTTCTGAAAGTACAGACACATAGTGTTTTGGAGGCTACGGGTCATTGTATGTCGAGACTAGGGCTCAGGCACAAACTCTGAGCCAAAAGACGCAACAATTGCAAGCACTATTGTCCATTCAAGGTGGGAATCCTAGGCCAAGGAAAGTGTCTGAGTCCTGGAGTATGGAGTGATTGATTGGCGTGCTGCTTCCAGTGAGGTTGGCGCTCTTTGCCTCAGACATCTAGGTATGAGAGTTAGAATATCGGCATGACTGACAGGAAATTGTTGAATTTCAATCATTTCTATCTATATTTTAGGATTGCGTGTTACAATTGTATGGAACGAACTTCACAGAGGTCATGTTAAAATAGGCTGCGTGGATACATGCAGTCGCGTAATCTGCTGGCTAAGCAAGCCACGGTGGTTTCTATGCCCATTCGTTCATCACAGCAGAAGAAGGACGAGGCTGAAGGCAAGATATCTTCATCAACGCAGTCAATAGAACCATTCGATTGCAAAACTATGCTGGCAACGGAGAAGGCCATGGGAAATACGGTCATAGAAAGCATTATCAGAAACCCGTCCCGAGGGCCAAAGCGAGGTATGTGATCATAATGATCACTTCCCTTATTCTCCGCCGTCTCCAACATGCTCCTCGCTGCACATTAGTCCTAGATGCACTCTCGTTTGGATAGACTATTAAGAGTAATACCATATTGTCGGTGAGCCGGTGGCCGTTTTGCTAAACAATATGAGAATTCGTACTCTCAAGATTGGTAGTAAGAAATCAAGAAACGCTAGCAAATGAGGCGTGAAGGAAGCACGTGTGCTTATTGCTGTGCTGATTGCAGCATGATGGATGGAGTAAAAGGTAGCTTATGTACTCCAATCAATATAGAAGTCATCCTTTGTAATGCGTCAAAAAACAAAATGAGTATTTGTAACAGATCTTTGCTTCCTCGAGCAGTAAAAGCGCGGAAACTATTTTACTGCGAGTACTGGTCCCTAGCACCACGTAGAGGTGTCTGTCCGTCGCTAGGGGACCGACTTCAGTCGGCCCTGAAGAGTATCGAAAAGGACGGCCCTCGACGATATCAGTTCAGAAGTACCTGGAGGCAATAAAGCTTCCGTGATGCGCCGACTCTCCAGTCAAGCGACAAAGCTTTGACTATGCACCGACTATCCATCCAGTCAGGCGATAGGAATTGGAAGGGAATAAAGCTTCCAGTATACACTGACTATTCATCCAGTCAGGCAATGAGTACCAGAAAGCAATAAAGCTTCCAGTATGCACCGACTATCCATCCAGTCAGGCGATAGGAATTGGAAGGGAATAAAGCTTCCAGTATACACTGACTATTCAT